>VZTU01008294.1:0-24017 GCA_013400835.1 Zapornia atra
AGCTTTCCAGCCTGGCAAGATCAGATCCTAAATGCCTGTTTGTAAAACCAGCCACCGATGCCCGAGCCATCTCCATTTGGGCAGTACCACATGAATACAGTCTGCAAGTATTTGTCAGCCTTTTAGACAAAAGGCACCATAGCAATAGGCATCAAAAGTCAGTCATGCTGCCTAAAACCTGTTTTTCCTTAATTTTGACCCTGACAATGCTTTCCAAGTAATCACAACCATTCCTGACTGTGAAATTATCAACTGTCCCATGCAAGTGTTCCTTTCCACAGAATCACAGAGTCACAGGGTTGGAAAAGCCCTTTCAGATCATCAAGTCCAACCATTCCCATCCTAAGCTAAACCAGATCCCTGAGCACCTCATCTCCCCTTTTTAAACACCCCCAGGGGGGTGACTCAGCCCCTCCCTGGGCAGCCTGTGCCACAGCCCCACAACTCTGCCAGGGAAGAACTTTGCCCTCCCAGCTGAGCTGACCCTGCCCTGGGGCAGCTTGAGGCCATTGGCCCTTGGCCCATCTCCTGTCCCCTGGCTGAAGAGACCCTCGCCCACCTCTCTGCACCCTCCTGGCAGGGCAGGGGAGGTGGGGAGAAGGTCTCCCCTCAGCCTCCTCTTCTCCAGGCTCAACCCCCCCAGCTCCCTCAGCTGCTCCTCAGAGGATTTGCCCTCCAGCCCCTTCCCCAGCCTGGTTGCCCTTCTCTGGACTGGCTCCAGGACCTCCATGTCCTTCTGATGGTGAGGAGCCCAGAACTGGACCCAGCACTATGTGCAGCCTCCCCAGTACCCAGTCCAGGGGCACAATCCCCTCCCCANCCAGGATGCCCTTGGCTTTCCCTTAAACACCATGCAGCAGAGGATGCCCTCACCGCTGACTCCCAAGCTGGGCAAGCATCATGCCTGAGGCCCCAGGAGGCAGCGAGTAACAGCCACATGCAGCACCCAGCAGTGAGACAGGGCTTCCAAGCACCAAACAGGAAACCAAGCAAAAGAAATTAATAACTAAAAAAGTATAAATAAAACCCTCAAGGGGTGGAGGATGCAATAGAGGAAAAAAACCCTGCACACACCCTGGAGAAGGTCTGTGTGTAAAAGGAAACACATCCCTTTGCTCCCAGTTTACTCCAGTGCAAGAGAGAACTGAGGAACAACCCAAACGTTCTTTGCTGCATCTGTCCTCACCACGTGCCCCACTGTCCTCTCACACCAAACCATTCATGATGAGCAGCAGAGACTGGTCTGGCCTGAAATAATATTAACTGGATATTCTAACAGACAGGTGTAACTTGGGTGAATCAACTGGGGCTGTTCAGCCTGGAGAGAAGAAGACTAAGAGGGGATCTGATCAGTGTTTATAAACATCTGGTGTGGGAGACAAAGGGAAATAGCCAGCCCCTTCTCAGTGTCTGTGGGCACAGGACAAGGGGCAATGGCTGCAAGTTGGAGCACAGGAAGTTCCCCAGCAACCTGGGGAAGAACTTTTCCCCAGTGAGGGTGAGGGAGCCCTGGGACAGGCTGCCCAGGGGGTGTGGAGTCTCCTTCTCTGGAGAGATTCCAGCCCCATCTGGACACCGACCTGTGTGCCCTGTCCTAGGGACCCTGCTTTGTCAGGGGGTTGGACCCCATGGGCTCTGGAGGGCCCTTCCCACCCCTAGAGCTCTGTGATTCTGTGATTCTGGGATCTGGGATGCCAATGCTCATTGGGAAAGTCAGGGAGGTATGGTCCCAGTCCTGAGCTGCAGAGCAAAGCCATCCCCAGGTTTGAATACCACACTCAGGGAGCACGATGGGCTTTCAGGTGAGCTCCAGCTTTTAAGCCACACATCCCAAGCAGCTGATGCTCAGATGTGGATGCTGTGCTTGCAGCTTGCATGCCTTGGTGTGGCTCAGCAGACCCCCAGCCCACTGCATATCCTCTGCACCCGTGTAATTACAGCCAGGATTAACCCAAATGCTGCCACCACTCGTGTTTTAGGGGAAAAGCCATGCAAAGCAACAGCTGACTGCTTTTCCCACCCCCCTGAGGCAGCATCCCCTTGTAGCTGCTGCAATGGGCACCCATCCTGTGGCAGAACCCAAGGAGAACACAGTGACCGCAGGCAGCGTGCCCCGTTGTGGACCTTTGGCACTTGCTCACACACTGCTTGGATATGATCCTGCTCTCAGGTTCCCCTGCTCAGGAGGATTCCCTGTGCTGGCACAGTGGCAGGAGGATGCCAGGGCACTACCTGTGAGCAGGAGGGTCTCACCGTTCTGCTGAAGGGCTTTTTCCTTTGCCCCAGCTGAACTGGCAGGTTTGTTTGCTATTTTTAAAGCTTTCCCTTGGGCACCCAGCCCTTTGCTTTGGATGGGTGCTCTTTCAATATCCCCAGGATGGGCATGGATAAACAATTTCCCACTCACTTCAGTGGAGTAATTCGGAGGTTGAATTTGACCCCAGATTCTTGGTGGTGTTTAAATAGGACAGTTTATGCTGCACATGGATGGGGACTTGCCCAGGAAGAAGTAAACAACAAGTGACACAAAAAGCCAGATTAATCCTGAAGTGCAGCGTTTAATGTGGCTCCATCCTGAGACAGGTTAGTTTGGGGCATGGATGGAGATGGACAACAACAGCTCTTATTTTCTTCTTAGAGGGAAAACACTACCTAAAATTATCTCCCTCTGCTAGGAACTAAGGATAAAAAAAAGCCCCTTTTAATATGGTTCTTCTAGATCCAGTATGTTGAGCAGCAATTAAAAACCCTTAAAACTTTTAAGGTAATAATATCAGTGGGGGGTGTGTGTGAACTGAAACTCCACACATCACAGAATCAGAGTCACAGGGGTTGGAAGGGGCCTCCAGAGCCCATGGGGTCCAACCCCCTGCCAAAGCAGGGTCCCCAGGACAGGGCACACAGGGCAGTGTCCAGACAGGGCTGGAATCTCTCCAGAGAAGGAGACTCCACACCCCCTGGGCAGCCTGTCCCAGGGCTCCCTCACCCTCACTGGGGAAAAGTTCTTCCCCACGTTGCTGGGGAACTTCCTATGCTCTGACTTGCAGCCATTGCCCCTTGTCCTGTCCCCACAGACACTGAGAAGGGGCTGGCCATTCCCCCTGCATCCCACCCTTCAGATATTGATAGACATTAATAAGGTCCCCCCTGAGTCTTCTTCTCTCCAGGCTGAACAGCCCCAGCTCACCCAGCCTGTCCTCACAGGGGAGATGCTCCAGGCCCTTCAGCATCTCCATGGCTCCTCTGGGCTCTCTCCAGGTGATCCCTGTCTGTTTGATCCCAGGGAGCCCAGCACTGGACACAACACTCCAGGTGGGGCCTGCCCAGGGCAGAGCAGAGGGGGAGGATCCCCTCCTGTGACCTGCTGCCCACACTCCTCCTGATGCCCCCCAGGATCCCACTGTCTCTCTCAGCCCCCAGGGCACACTGCTGGCTCAAATACCCCTGTACTGTGATGCCAGGTTATAATGCATCCATGAATTTTCTTGGAAGAATTATTTCCTGTGACAAGAGCCCTACCAGAAGCTTCTGCTGCTCTGTGCATTAATTGCATTACCTCATTCCTGCCTCCTGCTAAAGAGACCTGCATCGTTTTGTGAGCCCAGCTCATATTCCCTCTTTCAAGTCAGAATTAGCAATAGAAAACCAAAATAGTTTTATTAGTGGACTGTGTGCTTGTAACAAACTTCAGTAATAAAACAGCAGAAGTTTTGCATCTGTGGCCCAAAATCAACAGGACCTGGGGGGTGGGGGGGTGCATTTGGCCCCTCACCCACAGCATCTTTTGATGGAAGCTCAAGGGAAAGCAGGCAGTAGCCTAACACCACTGAGAAAAGGGAAAAGAATAAGCAGGATTCAGGCAATAAGCATAACTTTATAGTTAAAAAGCAGGGTTCCACTTCTTTGATGTATAAGGAAATGCACAACCACTCCACATTCACAGCATTGGTTCTGTAAGTGTGGAAATACACATCCGATGGATCCCAGTGTCAGAACTGGTGCAAAACCAGTTTCTGCAGCAAGCTGATCTCACAGCCCAGTGACACAGAGTGTGAAATGCCTCGTGCAAAGTCAAAATTCAGTACAATTTGAAACACAGACGATGCTGGAAAAACTCTAATTAAGCCAGATGATGACTGAGTGGTACCTGACCAATGCGCTCACCTACGTGACACTGGCTGAACCGCTCTGAAACGGGGCTGGGATGGTACAAGGAATCACCACTCCCTGGCTGAGCGTGGCCACAGCAGCTGGGCAGGAGCACCAGGGCACAGCAGCAGCTCCCCCTGCCCACTGGTCACTGCTGGTTAAAAGTCTGGTGGCTACTTAGTAGTTTGAACACTGGGGACTTGCAGCCTTCCCGTCCCTGAAGGGAGCAGAGGAACAGAAGGGGAATCAGCTTGTTAAAGGGCAGAGACTGGCAGGACAAGGGGGATGGGGTGAAGCTGGAGGAGGGAAGGGTTAGAGGAGAGATTGGGGGGAAGTTCTTTGCAGAGAGAGGGGTGAGGGGCTGGAACAGGCTGCCCAGAGAGGGGGTGGGTGCCCCATCCCTGGGGGTGTTCAAGGCCAGGTTGGATGGGGCCCTGGGCAGCTTTGTGTAGCTCCAGGCCTGGAGGTTGGTGGCCCTGCCTGTGGCAGGGGGTTGAAGCTCTGTGACCCTTGGGGTCCCTTCCAACTCATACCATTCTATGATTCTATGACTTCAAAGGTCCCAGCAGCTTCTCCTCTTTGGTTGGCATCTTTGTGTGCTGCTGTGGAGCACAAAGGAAGCCTTTAAAACACAGAGAGAAAGGGGCTGGGGGTTTTAACCCTGCACACCTTTTCCCAATCTGCTATTCTTGGCAGCACAGACCTCTAATAAAAATATATTAATGCCTGTCTTCTGCAGCATGCTTCCTGGCAGGGATTTATCTCACCCAACTATGGGTTTCTACAAAGTAAATACCTCCACACCTCCTTTTATGGAGGAAGTCCTAGAGTTGATTCACTTCATTGCAAGATACACATCTAAAGGAGTAAGTGAATCATACCCTGGAATGTGGGGGGTTTTTCTTCCACTGAGTGCAAAGTGAGAGTGGATGACTTCTCAACTGGAGAGAGATGAGAGGAGTGCCAGCCCTGCTGCTCACACTGCCCTGAAATTGCAGTAGCATGCTCCTGAGAGGATGTGTGCCTGTGGGTACCTGTGGATGCATAAGTTCACACTTCACCAAACCGCTAGGAAAGTCACCTGGTTGCTCTCATACACTCATTTGTGTATCATTCCCTACTGAACCCCAATAGAACAAATAAAAGAGACATTTTAGACAAGGAAATGAATCAAAAAGACCCTTCAGAGTAAGATGTAGTAACTTAGAACTTGGAAATTTAGGAAATTAAGCCTTCAGATCACATACAAACATATAAACCCAAATAAGCACATGTGAAGTGAAGATGTCAGAGAAGCCCCAACGCCCCGAGCCAACGCACTGCAGCAACTCTGAACATCCCCATTGCCATGTCTGTGGTTCCAGAACCTGAGCTGCCATTCTTGGTCATATCAAGGTCTATCTACTCCTGTATGCCCTCTCCAGAAGTCTCCTGATGGTGTGTGGCTGCACCATCAACCTGCAAGGGAAGAGAAGGACAGATCTCTCTGCTGGTTGAGCAAACTTTATCAGTATGGGGAGGAAACCCCAGACCTGCAGCTTGCACAACCAGGGGGAAAGAGCTTCAAAGTCTCTGAGCAGCCAGGAATCAGCTGACCTGGCCCTGCATGAAGTAACCTTTTGCAACAGCCAAGACCATATGTGGCAACAACCTGGAGGACTTTCAGGTGATGTTCAACCTCCACTAAGCCCCTTTGAGCAGCGTACAGGCTACTCTGGCACCCAGGGATGGATCAGACCCATGTGTGGAGGGCTGCTCCACAGACTGGGCAGGACATGTCTGACATAGACAAGAGTTGGTGAACATCCTCCCAAAGTGAGTTTTGACAGCTTGAAAGTCATCAGAGACCACAGCTCTCTTACTACAGCTGTTTAGTGGGGGTTTTCATACCCACCACAACAGCCTCTGATGAATTTGCTTTGCAGGAGAAGATATTGTCCTCTGATTTGTATGTTGTCTGCTGTGCTAGACTCTTTCTCCTGCATTCAGGGTCACACAAGCAACATAAAGAGAAAGAATTGGCTGTAGAGGTGATCAGGGGGTTTATACATGAAAAAGACAACAGGACAGAGGAGATCAGAGAGCAGATTTCTGGGAATATGGAGAGTTATACTGAAGCTCCAGAAAACAAACAGAGCCTTCAGTGTGGGCATTACCTGGCCTCCTAACCAAGCAGGACACACCGGTCCTGCAAACCACCATGCCCAGGGCCAAGGAAACAACACAGGCTCTACTCCACATCAGGGCATCCTGCTCAGAGCAGATCCCACAGGAGGAAGGTGGGGAGAGCTCACACAGCTTTGTATCTGTAGTAGGGATGCTGGCAGATGTGTTGTCTTTGTGTGTGAGAGGGCACAGATGTCTTAGTTCAGTCGTTGACCTGTGCTGGCTCAGGATGCAATGAGGATTCATTTCCCAGTATTTAAAATTGGAAATTAGGAGGAAGACCCTCTCACTTGGCTGGAATCAATTTGCTCTTTAAAGTGGTCAGCTACAATCAGAGAATCACAGAATCACAGAGTCACAGGGGTGGGAAGGGGCCTCCAGAGCCCCTGGGGTCCAACCCCCTGCCAAAGCAGGGTCCCTAGGACAGGGCACACAGGTCGGGGTCCAGACGGGGCTGGAATCTCTCCAGAGAAGGAGACTCCACACCCCCTGGGCAGCCTGTCTTCCCTCACTGGGAAGAAGTTCTTCCACAGATTGGTGTGGAACTCCCTGTGCTCCAACTTGAGGCCATTGCCCCTTGTCCTGTCCCCACAGACACTGAGAAGGGGCTGGCCATTCCCCCTGCATCCCATCCTTCAGATATTGATAGACATTAATAAGATCCCCTCTTAACCTTCTGTTCTCCAGGCTGAACAGCCCCAGTTCTTTCAGCCCATCCTCATAGGGGAGATGCTCCAGGCCCTTTAGCATCTTCATAGCTCTCCACTGGACTCTTTTCAGGACATCCCTGAGGTCTCCCCACAGCCTTCTCTTCCCCAGGCTGACCCAGCCCAGCTCTCTCAGCCTGTCTTTGTAGGAGAGCTGCTCCAGCCCTCTGAGCATCCCCGTGTCCTCCTCTGGCCCTGCTCCAAGAGGTCCATGTCCTTGTTGTGCTGAGGGCTCCAGAGCTGGATGCAGCACTGCAGGGGGGTCTCACCAGAGCAGAGGGCAGAACATCCCCTCTCTCGATCTGCTGTCCACACTGCTTGTGATGCAGCACAGGATGCATTTGGCCTTCTGAGCTGTGAGTGCACAGATTGCATGAGGAAAGCAATCCAGATGTGCCATGCTCCAAGCTGCTTTGCCTTGCAGATGCCTAACTGTGGCCAGAGGCCACGTAGCACCTCAGGTGTCTGTGGGTGCTCACACTCAGGCACCCATGCATTCTCAGGAATGCCCCAAGGTTTGGAGCTGGGCACTTTGCTCATCCCTAATGTATGTCTTGATCCAAAGGGAAGGCATCTGCTCCACCACCACCACCCTGCGTGGGCAGCCCCCAAATTCAGCATGAACACAACAGCTGCTCTCTGATATGGACTTGGGAAGTGCTGCAGCTGATGGGCGCTCACCTCCTTCCCAGAGGAAGTTTCATGATGCTCTCTTTATGGTGTTCACTGCTCCCCTTAAACACCTGTTTCTCCTTTCCTCACCTCCCACCAGAAAAGGAGGGGGACATCACTTTTTGGTGGAGACCCCTGAGCGAGGTTGTGCCAGAACCTCTGGACTCCATTGGGTTATGCAACAATCATCTCACCTGCACACTCACAAAGGAGAACAGTGAGTCAACAGCAGGTAGAAGAACCAAATAGCTCCCTGCCCAGCTCCCAGGCCCAGAGGAGCACAGTGGAGAGCTGGTGGAGACCCAAATTATGGGCTTGGAGGAAGGGACACCTTGCCTGGCTCCTCCCAAGGCTGTCCCAGGAGAGCTACAGCCACAGGGTGCAGTTGTGGAACCCACTGAGATGAGTCGATTGGAGCTGCTTTGGGAAGGAGGGGCTGTGGGACACATAGGATATGGGGAAGGGCATTTGGGGATTGCACAAGACTTACAATAGGATGTTTAGGGAAGAAACCACAGCTGGGGAAGCCAGGGATCAGGGTGGCTTTGGGAGGAACATATGTGGCAAAACAGAGGGATAAGGAGGTAGAAATGGCCATCCTAGTGTAAACAGGGCTGGTACACTTGCTGGTCAGCATGACTGTCCAGCCATGCTTTATGCATGACAAGTGCAGCCTGTCCTACCTTCTATTGAACTTCATTTCTCACTGTTTTCCTGGGTGAGGGACCCTGTTCTGTGTGCCTGGGGTCTGGGGGCAGCAGCTGGATTGGGGACAGGGCTCAGTGTGTGATCACTACCAAACACCAAGCCGGACCAGTTGGCAGGCAGGTGAAGGTCCTGGGAGCCAGAGGAGGGTGTGTGTCTGCAGGAGAGACCACAGGAAAAACTGGCTTCCAGAGGGACTGGGGTGGCCTGGCCAGCTCCCAGGGCATCATCTAGGTGGAGATACTGGTGTGGGACTGGGTCAGTACAGCCCCACAGCCAACACCTGAGTGTTGGGGTTTCATTGGTACCATGTGCTTTTCGAATGGCAAAACTGGTTTGGTCCCTCTGTGTCACCCATGACAGCCAACAGCTTGGAGAGAGTGACAGAAAACTTACTTCCTTGGTCACCCATCATGGAGATTCAACACCATAACCTCCTCCAGATACCTATATTCTGCTACCAGCTCAGAAGCACTACCAGCACTCAGAAGCTTCTTTCCCTGACTCTGCTCAGACAGTTAAAAGACTAGCTTGGAAATTTTTCTTTTCTATATATTATTTTACACTTTCAATTCAGCAGAGAAACCTCCTAACATTTTCCTTCAAGGGCTTAAATCTCAGTAATTACAGGCTACAGTCACGCAGTGTACGCTGGCTGGGAGAGCTCTCTTTGCTGCCAGAAAAGCAGGTCAATTATAAGCAATGAACCACATTACCAGGAGAGAAAGCTGGTTTGAATTCTGGTCAATTAGTGCTAAAACTGTCTTGGAAGAGAAAGGTAAATGGAGCTAATAGAGCTATGCAGAGAGCCCTACGTATCGCAGCACCGCGCACAGAGAGCGAAGGCTTCACTTCTGACATGGCAGAAATTAATGATGTTTTGGCAGAAAATCAACTTCAAACCTGCAGGGTGAAGTTTGTGAGGTTCCCATCCTGTCTCTTCTCACCTCCAGCTTAGGGTCTCAATTAAAAAAACATGCCTACTTCGGGAGGGTGCTGAAACACATCATTAACTTTAAGGATGTTCTTACATCCTTTCCCAGACTGAGGCTTGTGACAAAGTGTGAAGAGCTGCAGTGTGTAAGGGCTTTGCTGGACTCCTGCCATTCATAGACTCATAGACTGGCCTGGGTTGGAAGGGACCCCAAGGGTTACAGAGCTCCAACCCCCCTGCCACAGGCAGGGCCACCAACCTCCAGGCCTGGAGATACACAAGGTTGCCCAGGGCCCCATCCAACCTGGCCTTGAACACCCCCAGGGATGGGGCACCCACCCCCTCTCTGGGCAGCCTGTTCCAGCCCCTCACCACTCTCTCTGTAAAGAACTTCCCCCCAATCTCTCCTCTCACCCTTCCCTCCTCCAGCTTCACTCCATCCCCCTTGTCCTGCCAGTCTCTGCCCTTTTAAAAATTCCATGGCTGCTGCAGGCAGGGAGGAAGAGGAGGAACAACAAGCATGAAGCAGGCTTCCTCTGGTGTTTCTAGTAGCCCAGACACCCAGGAGCAGTGGTTTGAGTGCAGGGCTTTCTGGGAATCCTCTGCTACCACCTCTGGTTGGAGCATGGACTGGTGGAAGCAACACAAGCTTCAAGGAGAAGCTTGGAAAGAGATGATTAGCTGGAAAACTTTGTTTTCTCCAGGTGGTGCATCTGCACATGGCCTCCCAAAGGCCACGCCAGCAGAAAGGGAGAGCCAGGCGTTGCCCTGCTCACTGCTGCTCAGGCAAAGCACATGAGGTGAATTGTCCTTTCAGGGTTTATCCTCCAAGATGGCAGCAACCAGTGGGATGCAGCAGCACAGCCAAGCCCAGAGGGATGACTGAAAGGAGACACTGAGTAAGCAGCTCCCAGGGCATGGAGGGAAAGCAGCAGCTGGAAAGCGGAGACTTTACTGGCCCAGGTGGCCTCCTGTGAGCCCAGAAGGGGATGAAGGTCCAGCACTCCTGTCCTGTGTCACAGCAAGAGCACGAGAAGCAGACGCATGGAGCCTGGTGCTCAAGGTGCTGTGAGCATGGGCAAGGTCACTGGGCTTTTTTCATCCCTGCCTTATCCCTGAGTGCCCAGGTATGAGGGGAACACCTTCACAGTGCATTAACACAGCAGGGTTGAGGTTGGAAGGGACTTCAGGTGATCATCTCATCCAACAGCCTGGTCAAGCAGGGCCACCCTTGAGAAGATGGCCCAGGACCATTACCCAGCACTGAAGTGCCCCAGGGCTGGCTGGGACCAGGCAAGTCTGAGCATCACGAAGCACCCAGCATGGACATGGAGAATCTGGTCCCAGACATTCACCTCTGTTCTGTGACACACATTGCACAGTGTTTACCACGTGAGTGCTGCTGTCTCCTCACAAACCTTCATCCCTCCACTGCCAGAGACAGGAGAGGCTGGTGGGGGCCAGACCAAGGAAACTCTGAGGTGCAAGAAGCACATGGTGGGTCCACCATGTCCCAAGGCTGTCCCACAAACCACCACCACTGTGTCAGTGGTGTGGTGCTGCGGTGACTCTCGGTCCCAGTGAGTGAGCACAGGCAGAGATGCAAGCAGGGCGGCCAGCCTATGTCCACAGCATCACCACATCACACTTCTGCCTCCCCTCAAAACAAAGCTCCTCTCCTTCCAAAGTGCAAGACAGGACCCAGCAATGCACAACCTCCTCAAGCATGAAATGTTAATGCCCACCAGATCATGAACCGGTATGACAGAGAGCATCAGCAGGTCACTGCACATCACCTCAAAGGTTTACAGTGGCATAAAGCTGATTAAGAAAGAAAAGAATCAAGGAGAAAAGCTCTGCTTGGACACAAAGTGCAAATACAGGACACCCCTTTGGTTAAAGGTTCATCCCTTTTTCCTTCTCCATCGATTTTGCTCAGGTCAACCCTAGCACAAAGTGGGAATTGTGCAAGCCCAGGGATGCTCTGAGGTTGCTGGCAGCTGCTCTCTCCTCCAGCTTGTCTTGAAAAGCCCAAAAGCAGGAAGGTCAGACACACAGACACCCACCAAGCCCCACGCTCGGCTGTTCCCAGCAAACCACTACAAAACACCACCCAAAACACCCTGCCTCACTGGAAGACCCCACAACTTACCTTATTATTTTAACTCTGCTGAATGATAAAGTGACCTTAAACACCACAACCGCTCTCAGAAGTGCCTCAGCTGACCTGATGCTTATCTGAGCAACCCTCTCACCTTCCTGAGCTGCAGGACCTCGCAGCTCTGCAGGTCAGAGGCTCCAGCACTTCAAAGCCAGGTGCAAATAACAACATAATAGCGAGCATAAAAGGGGAAAAAAAGCTTCCTTGTTAGGCTGGCAGGGTTTGACTTGCATGTGTAAGACTCTTTCTTCAGCAGCCCTGTGTTTCCATGCCTCTCCCAGAGCGGATCTGTGCCTGGCTTTATTAATAATAGACACGTCTGTCTCTTTTTTTTTCTTTTTTTTAAATGTTATTAAGATCCACTCAAAGATTTTCTTTGGCAACGAATTCCAAGACTTAATTATGCACCGTGTTAACAGGCTTAGTGTTTTTAAATGTAATATTTAATCTTGTTAAAGGCCACGTGCTCCTGCATTTTCCGAGCAGGTTAAATGCCAAGAACAGAGTATCCTCTCTACCTTTGCAGTATGTTTGTGGTATTGATTGAATCTCTGCGTGCTGGCTACGCAGTAGCCAGTGCTACCCATCCTCTGAGTGAGTCACCTTTCCTAAAGCATCCCCTGATTTACAGAAATCCTTCTCATCCATCTCAATTAATGCCAACAAACCCGAAACCGTCTGTTGCTCCACACTCATGTCAGCAAGGCTCCCTGCATGGTTTGGGGATGAAATGAGTTCATACGCTGCCATTCTTCAAACCAATCCTGCACGCTGGCTGTCGTGCTGCCACAGCCAGCAGATGACAAAACACGATTGCTTCCAGACCTCTGCAGTACAAACCATGCTGTCAGGCCAGGGCTGCCCATGTCTAATGGCTTTCAGACGAGTTCTCCCCATAGCGTGCGCTGGGCTAATACACATGGAGTTGGTTTTACACCAGCAAAATGACAGTTGTACCCAGGGAGGGGTTTCATGTCTCTCTTTCAGCCTCTCCCCCATGGTGTAGCACCCAAATTTAGTCATCAGCTTCCCCATCACCACGATATGACAACGGGATCTAATACTGATAAAGACTAGAGACGTGCACAGATTTCAGATTGACTCTTCTAAACGCAGCTCCTTGACTCTACTCATACTTAAACAGGTCCAGACTACTCTCCTACTACCCCCCACACTGCTCACTTAAATAATTTTCCTTCTGTGGTATAATAATAACAAGAGAAGCAATAAGAAAACAAGCAACAAAAGGAAAGGGCATTTTGTTTCTCTGTGTCCATGTGCAGTTGAGCTGGCAAGCATCCCTCTTAAAACTTGGGCATCATTCTGAGTTTAAAAGTTGCTTCATCTTTCAGGACTAAACACAGAACTGAGGTCATGTGGGATGAAAGCAAATCCAAAACATAAAAAAATGCTAACTGCCTCCTTCTGGGTGCATCAGGAGGAGTGTGGGCAGCAGGTCACAGGAGGGGATCCTCCCCCTCTGCTCTGCCCTGGGCAGGCCCCACCTGGAGTGTTGTGTCCAGTGCTGGGCTCCCTGGGATCAAACAGACAGGGGTCTCCTGGAGAGAGTCCAGAGGAGGGACATGGAAATGATTAAAGGAGTGGAGCATCTCCCCTGTGAGGAAAGGCTGGGTGAGCTGGGGCTGTTCAGCCTGGAGAGAAGAAGACTCAGGGGGGACCTTATTAATGTCTATCAATCTCTGAAGGATGGGATGCAGGGGGAATGGCCAGCCCCTTCTCAGTGTCTGTGGGGACAGGACAAGGGGCAATGGCTGCAAGTCAGAGCATAGGAAGTTCCACAGCAACATGGGGAAGAACTTTTCCCCAGTGAGGGTGAGGGAGCCCTGGGACAGGCTGCCCAGGGGGTGTGGAATCTCCTTCTCTGGAGAGATTCCAGCCCCGTCTGGACACCGACCTGTGTGCCCTGTCCTCGGGACCCTGCTTTGGCCGGGGGGTGGACCCCATGGGCTCTGGAGGCCCCTTCCAACCCCTGTGACTCTGTGATTCTCTGTGAGGAGATGGGTTGGTTGGTTTTTCATACAAACAACATATTGAGACTAATATTGCAAATAATATTGTAATTCCATCTATGGCTACAGGACAGAGCCTGAGCCTGGAATATAACTCAAGATGACAATGCATACTTGAGATAGATCTTGTTAAATGTAAAAGGCTTCAGCAGCCAAGAGCTCCCATGTCACAAACGTTGATGCCACTGCATCATTTTCCACTTTCAGCTCTCACCACGTCACGCCCGTGTTGGAGTAACACACCCACTGGGTGCGTCACAGAGAGGCACATACATCACCCCTCACTCAGACATCAGTCGTACTGACTGAACATGACCCATTACTCACAGAGAATTTTAAAACCTGTTGTGGTTTGTTTCTTAAAGGCACAAATATTGAAATGCATGAAAATCCTGTGTGCCAACCCTGGCCCTCCTCAAACTGTCACCGTGCCACGTCAATCCTCTTTGGTAGCCCCTATGATAGCAATGTGGAAATACATATATATGAAGAGAGGCTGAGGGAGCTGGGCTGGGTCAGCCTGGAGAAGAGAAGGCTGTGGGGGGACCTCCCTGCAGCCTGCCAGTCCCTGAAGGGAGCAGAGGAACAGGAGGGGAATCAGCTTGTTAAAGGGCAGAGACTGGCAGGACAAGGGGGATGGGGTGAAGCTGGAGGAGGGAAGGGTTAGAGGAGAGATTGGGGGGAAGTTCTTTGCAGAGAGAGTGGTGAGGGGCTGGAAGGGGCTGCCCAGAGAGGGGGTGGGTGCCCCATCCCTGGGGGTGTTCAAGGCCAGGTTGGATGGGGCCCTGGGCAACCTTGTGTAGCTCCAGGCCTGGAGGTTGGTGGCCCTGCCTGTGGCAGGGGGGGTGGAGCTCTGTGATCCTTGGGGTCCCTCCCAACCCAGACCAGTCTGGGATTCTATGATATTAGCAATGTGTATGTGTATAGATGTATATGATTGATTGAGATATATATATATATGATTAGATGATCTTTCGAGGTCCCTTCCAACCCCTGACATCCTGTGATGTGTGTGTGTGTGTAGACATTCCTCTCTGTATTTTTAATTATTCCATTTCTAACATTTTCAAAGACTCGTGGAGACCTTGAGCAATCAGACATCTCTCTGCCATAAAGTCCCTCTATAGACCAAGAATCATCTTGTTAAAACACACATGGAAACACTCTGCAGAATGTCTTTGAAAAAACCCAACCCAAGGATATCTGACAGAACGCAGGGGGCTCATGATGCTGGGGGCATGGCACAACTGCTCTGCTGTTGTTATTTTTTCAAATGCAAGTGAGTGTATTTAAATCATTAGGGATGAAAGGACAATGAAACGTGAAGAGTGACAGTTGAAAAAGATTCTCATCTTTCTCTCTTGGTGCTGTTTGGGGCTTCTCTGCTTTTGTTCTCTTTGGGTATATAAACATAGAGAATCACAAAACTGTAGGGGTGGGAAGGGCTCTCCAGAGCCCATGGGGTCCAATCCCCTACCAAATCAGGGTCCCTAGGACAGGGCGCACAGGGCGGTGTCCAGACGGGGCTGGAATCTCTCCAGAGAAGGAGACTCCACACCCCCTGGGCAGCCTGTCCCAGGGCTCCCTCACCCTCACTGGGGAAAAGTTCTTCCCCAGGTTGCTGGGGACCTTCCTATGCTCTGACTTGCAGCCATTGCCCCTTGTCCTGTCCCCACAGGCACTGAGAAGGGGCTGGCTATTCCCCCTGCATCCCATCCTTCAGATATTGATAGACATACAGAACATTATAAATATTATCAATACACCTCATGGAGCCTAACACCACTTTCCTACGGAATAAATGTTTCAGCCTGAATCTCCCATATACCTTTAACTTGAAGACTGGCACATGAACACACCCTAGGAAACAGCCTAGTGAAACCTGAGGGGCTTTCAGGGTTTCCCCACCGAGTCACACACCAATGCACAACGAGACCTGTGGGCTCCTGCTCTTCCGTCATGAACCTTCTCAGGAACACAGAGCTGATCTTTGCCAGATTAGACTCAGAGGCACTTCACTGGCTGAGGGCCAGAAATACTGTGGTTAAAAATGCTAACATTTCTTCTGGGATGAGTCTGTTTAACTGCTAAGACAAGCTGCCATTACAGTATCATTGGGTTAGTGCTGTTGTCAGGATTTGGCCAAATAAAAGAAGATCCTTTTCATTCCTGAAGGCCAAAATTGGTGATCTCAAAGATACCCAACATGAAGTCCAGTCAGGACATACAGACAGAAGGATCTCACATGCAGTCTGATCAGTTTTGAAGAACATAACCCTTTGGAATCTTCCTGAATTACTACTCCTTTTAAACTTGAAAACTCCTGGGACAACTTTGCACACCAACTTCCCAAGCAACTCAGTGTAGGATAGAGAAGCATCTTGGGAAAGGTTCTTAAAATAGCCCCTTGGTTACCACAGCAAACTACCCAAACATGCAGGAAAATATTTCAGTGCAAACACAACCTGGATTTCACTTTTTTCTACCCCATCTTCCAAGACCATAACCTGCCATGGTATGTTACAGGTACAAATCATTCACATTCAGCATCTTTTCTCTGTGCTGAGCCCCATCCATCTCTTACACCCACTTTGAACCTCATTTGCTTGCAGCTGCCTGGTGTTTCAATTCAATCAAACAGGACTTTTTGTAACTCTGAATGAAAAAGCCATCAACAACTTTCTAATTTTAGATCTGCAAACAAACCTCAGAGCCCAGGCACTCTCCAGGAGACTCAGACAACTCATGCTAACAGCTGCACTCTACATTTTACAACTGTCCTCAGCCCTGGGATATTGGTAAGTTCTGTAAATACCAACTAGGCATCAGGATTCTCCCATGAAAAAGGCATTACTTATAATCAGAGCAAGATTAGGAGCCTGTGAGCAGTTTCTGAAGGGTGGCAGAAGAATGATGTGTGGCTGAACCAGGCTTTCAGCTCCCCAGTACAGGCAAGAGAATGTCAGCATCTTTGCTTGCTGTTCAGTGATGGCTCAAAACCAAGCAGCATGCATGTGTCAGATTGATTTCTGCATCTCCAGGGATGAATGGATCTCTCTCTGAAGAACCAGTCTCAGCCATGCTGGAGATCTTTCTCTTTTGCATCTTGACCAGAACTTTGCAGTGCTGGGAGACAAAGAGTAACAATGACCCAACTCTAAAAGCCATGACCCAAAAGTGCAAGCACTTGTTTTGGACATGCTATCCTCTCCAGCTCCTACCAAGCAAAAGCCAGTGAAATCAAGTTGACTCCAGGTGAGCACTGAACCAGTTCTTGCATCTCCTGGAGTCAACAGGACAGTAAGCAAGGCTGGAGATAGATGGGGCACACAGCCTTCTTTGGACAGAGCCCATGCATCAGTGAAGGTCAGAGCTGCAACTGCCAAGTCACCTGAGGTCCTGGACCACTTCTCACCTCACAGCTGGAAGATGCTCTTTGCTCACCTGCCTGCTTTGATTGCAGCAGTCTACCAACACTTACCCAGTGAGAACTGAACGATGATCACTAGTGCCAATGCCCTACAGACTCAAAAGTGGCAAGAGCTGCCAAACTGCTCTTAAAGACATGTTCTGGGCAAAAGTGTGTGGAAAGGTGCACGGGAGGAATTCACCAGGATTAAGCTCAAAACAACACTCCAAAGGCTACAGAATTTAACCCCAGAAACTGTTACAACAAAATTTGTAGTGCTTACTTACTTAGCCTTCGTACAGAATTAAAGGCAGGCCAGGAAAAACACAGCCTTATCCTGCTAAGAAATCATCCACACATTTTAATGTGCCACCTGCACACACTGCACAAATCTACAAGGTCCTAAATATAAACAGACAGCCCTTTCCTGGCTGTTAAAATGAACACTACCTCAGCTTGTTCTCTGAGTGAGCCAAAATTATAGCTGCTTGGAGATCAGAAAGTTTTAAAGGTGGGACACTTTCCCCCCCCACACACCCTCCACCCCTCTCTTCTTTTTACTAGTGTTTGTAGTTTTATGAATAAGGCATTCATTGTGCCCAAACCCCAAAGATATCCACCTTGGAGGGAGAGCTAAAATTAGGATTAAGTATATTCCTGAAACTGCCAGAAGAAAAGAAGGCTCATGTGGGATGCAAGAGATTTGGCCAGCAAATAAAAACATCCCTGAAAAGTTGGGTCCTGTGCTGTACCTCTTGTTGGAGAGCTGACTGTTTTGCATACAGCCCACATACACACTTGTTTATCTGTCTGAAAAACGTCATCATTCCTGCAAAGTCAGCAGTGTAAAGTTGTGCTGGGACATACTTGCCTGGCCAGACATCTCCTGGGAGCACAGGAAGCATCAACGTGGAACTATGTGAGCAACGACTGTCTTGAATTCCCATTCCAGAAGACCCCCAAATAATTTTAGAGGCAGTCAATATGGAGCTGACATCCCTTATTCTGAAATAACCAGCAGGTCTGGGTGGAGCCCCACATGTTTATCAGGACAGGACGAGGGGAAGAGCAAAAGAAACCTCTTCTAGGTGATCATAGAATCATAGACTCCCAGACTGGTCTGGATTGGAAGGGACCCCAAGGGTCACAGAGCTCCAACCCCCCTGTCACAGGCAGGGCCACCAACCTCCAGGCCTGGAGCTACACAAGGTTGCCCAGGGCCCCATCCAATCTGGCCTTGAACACCCCCAGGGACGGGGCACCCACCCCCTCTCTGGGCAGCCTGTTCCAGCCCCTCACCACTCTCTCTGCAAAGAACTTCCCCCTAATATCTAATCTAACCCTTCCTTCCTTTAGTTTTAATCCATCCCCCTTGTCCTGCCAGTCTCTGCCCTTTAACAAGCTGATTCCCCTCCTGTTCCTCTGCTCCCTTCAGGGACTGGCAGGCTGCAGTGAGGTCCCCCCACAGCCTTCTCTTCTCCAGGCTGACCCAGCCCAGCTCCCTCAGCCTCTCTTTGTAGGGCAGGTGCTCCAACCCTCTAATCACCCTCGTGGCCCATCGTGGTGATGTTAGGGAGTATGTGGCCAGAGGTCCCCAACTGATGACCCACTGTAGGACAGAGGGACAGGTCCATCACCTTGCAGGTAAAAATCCAGAGCAACTGGATAAGGAAAGCCCTGGCTGGAGTGAGACTGGGTGTGTACGTCTGCTTGTATATGTACATATGTGTGTGCACAGCTGTACATCTGCACACACCTAGAGATGAGCTGGGCATGCCCTCAGGACCCAGCAGCAAAGGGCATGACGGCCGCAGCGCTGGCAGGCAGCGCGCCTGGCACATACCCCCCCTCCCCTTCCCAACCTTTGCTTACATTTCATCGAGTCCACTCTGAATCCAAGGTTTAATAACATTTAATCCCAGCATGTCTTGAATTCATTAATTAGATCTCGTTCCAAGCTGCTGTGCCAGTTTCTGCAGTCACACTGTTACCCACAGGAGAGCCAGAGACCGGCTGCATCCGTCCCCTGAGCAGGAGCAGCCACAGACCCACCGGGGCTCTTGTGGCCGACTCGCTCAGCAGCAAAGGGGTTCATTTCAGAGCACTTTGAGTTTTCTCTTCCGTTATTTCCCCACTAGAGAAGCTCTTGAGGGAGCACATGGTTGTATTAGGAAGTCATCCCTGCCCCCTCACAGCCCTCAGCAGCAGAGCAGGGGTCCCATGCAGGCAGGTGAGTGGGGACTGATGGGCTACCTGCTGCCATGCGATTCATGTGCTCCAGCTACAGCTTTTACCCCTCTCTATACCTCTGAGCTTGCTTCCCTCTTCACATCATCCTCAAGAAAGGATCATCTCGTTCCCCAATTCAAACCATTGTTTTCACCCAGAACAAGCTGTGGGAATTCAGGAGAAACAGGGATACTATGACAGGACAGCAGAGTTATTCCCTGAGCTGGACTTGCGCTGATAGATCATTTCCAATAAATACAACATCCCACCAGACACTCCATAGAAACATCAGGTATGCTGATGGCACAAAGCTGGGAGGGGTGGCTGACAGGCAGGACACTGCACTGCCATCCAGAGAGACCTGGACAGGCTGGAGAGCTGGGCAGGGAGAGACCAGATGAGGGTCAACAAAAGCAAGTGGAGAGTCTGGCACCTGGGAAGGAATAACTGCTGGAATCAGGACAGGCTGGGGGGGACCTGCTGGAGAGGAGCTCTGTGGAGAAGGACCTGGGGGTGCTGGTGGGTGACAGGGTGGCCATGAGGCAGCAGTGTGCCCTGGGGCTGAGAGAGACAATGGGATCCTGGGGGCATCAGGAGGAGTGTGGGCAGCAGGTCACAGGAGGGGATCCTCCCCCTCTGCTCTGCCCTGGGCAGGCCCCACCTGGAGTGTTGTGTCCAGTGCTGGACTCCCTGGGATCAAACAGACAGGGATCTCCTGGAGAGAGTCCAGAGGAGGGACACAGAGATGATGAAGGGCNTGTCTGTGGGGACAGGACAAGGGGCAATGGCTGCAAGTCAGAGCATAGGAAGTTCCCCAGCAACGTGGGGAAGAACTTTTCCCCAGTGAGGGTGAGGGAGCCCTGGGACAGGCTGCCCAGGGGGTGTGGAGTCTCCTTCTCTGGAGAGATTCCAGCCCCGTCTGGACACCGCCCTGTGTGCCCTGTCCTAGGGACCCTGCTTTGGCAGGGGGTTGGACCCCATGGGCTCTCGAGGCCCCTTCCAACCCCTGTGATTCAATGATTCTATGATCACAACAGCTCCCCAACCATCTCTCCCACCACAACTAGCACAGGCGCATCCTCAGGTGCTCAGTGGCTGCAGCGTTGAGTGCAGCACAACCCAGCAGGCACATCCCAGGGGACAGGAGGTGTTTCCCACTGTGTCATGGTCTGTTTTGCACCATTTCCACGCTGCGTAATGAATTCTGATCTCAGAAGAGTCTCATCAGTTTTGCCTGCTGCCAGTGTGCTGGGCAGGGACCCTGATGAAGTGCAGTTGTTTACAAACACGTTAAAGCATATTTAAAAGCCATTGTTTCATGCTCCAGCTGCCTGAGTACTTTTTACTCAGCTCCTGGACCCGGACCAGAAATAAAAATGACAGATTGCCAAAAAGGACAGAGACAGAGGGGTGGACAGAGGGAGGGAGGGAGGGAGGGAGGGACACGAAGTGGCTAGACAGCACAGCAGATGAATACATTATCCCGCTGCCTCTGGGAAGGGAGGTCAGAAGCTGGGCCAGGCTGAAGAAACACATTGCAAGGAACACTTGCGAAATTAAAGGTCAGCAAGATAATGAGCTGTAACTGCAGCCGAGCAAGAAGTATTTGCCGCTGGAGCCGGCTCGGAGCTCCCACTGGAGCGTGGCTACCTGCTGCTCCCGGGGCGCAAAACCTGTCCCCCTCAATTAACGCCGGCGGTGGAGACAAAAGGGCTGGCTGTGCCACAGCGGGGCAGCGGCTGCTGCTCCCCGGGAAGCTCTGCTCTTCCCCCGGCTGCTCTCACGTTATTTCCAGGCCAGCAGCTGAGAAAAAGGCTGAGGGTTCTGCAGGGGCAGAACCGCTGCCCCCCCTCCAGCCCATCTCCGGCTGCTTTCCTGCTCTTGGGCTCGCCCAGGGACTGTCTCTGAGCCACATCACCGCCTTTCACCTCTGAAAATAACTCCTGGCTGCGGATCTGCGGCACAGGTCTGGCTCTGAACCTGGCTGCAGGGAGCAGCAAGTATCCCTAGGACAAAGCAGGGGACAGATAAAGCCATTCCACCCGAGGAACAGTGTTCACCTGTCTCCCATCAGCCAAGTGACTCAGTCCTTAAAATCTGCCCCCCATGGAGGTCAGACCCTGGGTTGACCTTCTACCACATGCTGGGGGCCAGTGTCAGTACCTAGCAGTGCAGCACCTTCTTCTGGAGGGTTCTACAAGAGCTTCTTGAACGGTATTTTATATATATGTATACATATACACACACACATATATTTCCAGATACTTCCCTAAAGCTGGGCAAGCAGCACCCCTGAGAAGGGTAAAACCTCACTGGTAAATGAAGTGACTTTGTGGCGGTTGCAAGGGGAAGAAGGAAGAGCTGCAGGACAGGGGAAGAGCCAGTGAGGGTGGGCAGGCTTTGGGAACGTGCTGGGCACGTCACCCAGCTGGCAAGGGGAAACACCCAACAACAGCTTCTGCTTCTGAACATTTTATATTAGGTAATATTAGGTAATTCTAATATTTTATGTTAGGATAAAGAGTCAGAAAGACAATCCTGGCAGCACAAGAGGTGTTCTTGACCCCAGCACTGTAATCCACATCTGCAAGGTTTGGAAGGCTACAGTGAGCACCTACTTGTATGGGAGCACAGGCTCCCAAATGAAACCACTGGCACAGCATAAGCAGAAATGGAATAAAACCCCAAGCTTGGCACCCTGGATCAGTCCTGGCTGCTCCAAACATCCTTTTAAATGCTCAGACACCATATGGGGCTTTAGGAATCACAACCCCCTGCCACTGCAGCATCTTGGAGGGGCACGAAGCCTGCTGAGACCCTGGCAGTCAGCGATGCCCTGTCACAGCATCAGGCAGCTGGAGCCCCCAAAGCACTGTGTCCCCCCACACCTCCCAACCCCCCGAGGCGGTGGCTGAGCCTCTTACCTGTGGACAAGCCGCTACAGGTTCATGGCTGCTGCTTCGAGGAGACTCAGGTGTTCAGAGGGTGGCTTGGGAAAGGGAGCCTGGGGTAGAAAACAGGAGACCTGAATGTAACCAGGCACTTTCAGACGTGTGCATGTATACCCCGGGCACGGTCACGTCCTCCTAACCATGGCTGCAGCTCAGGTCAGTTTCTACTTGCTTCACTGAGACTTCAGGGCTTTTCCTTGGTTGCCCCTTCACTCCTTACCTTCAATCCCTTCTGCCACCATTTTGGCCTGAGCTTTTAGGTATTGGTATGTTACCCTCTGCTGTTCACTTCTCACATGGGACTTGGACATGGCAGCAAATAATTTTTGAAGAACATCATCGCAGAGACTTTTATTTACATGTGAAATGCTTCGTTTCCCAATGTACAAAGACAAGGTTCAGGTGACTGGCTGGTGATGGGCGTTCTGGGTCTCCTAAAACCAGACCCTGAATGCAAACTGGACTCCTTCCTGACTACTTCAGAGCTGGAAATCAAAGACAAGCAGTGCTTGGGGCTGCCTGCATGCCTGGCCCTGCCCCAGCCTGCAGCAGGGTGAGCTGCCCTGGGCATCTCTGGGGGCTGATCATTTACTTCCAGCCTCAGGACTTGTGGGGTTTAGCCTCAGGAGAAAACTCACAATCACAGTGGGTTATGGGGAGGTACACAGGGAAAAAGAATGTTCAAGAGGCTGAGAATAGGTTAAAGCAGACCTAAAGAACAAAGTTATCCATAATGCATCTTGATGCAGGCAAAAAAGGAAGCTGCCAGTGAGCAGTGAGACCTTTCAAACCCACGGGCAGCTCCATGCATGGGGATGGCTGCAGTGGTGACCGCAGCAGCATCCCCATGAGGGCGTGGAGCATCCTCAGATGGTGGCCAGGGCATGCAAGTGAGCTCAAGGGGAGCAACCACAGCCTGGAAGCAGCAGCATGAGGAGCAGGGAGCTTTGCCCTTGTGTGACTCCTTTTAGCTGGAGGTTTCTGGGCACTCTGCAGTCAGCCATTAATTCTCATGATCTCAGACAAGTGAGTGAGTGATTAACCCATTTCACTGATCTGCAGCTGAGGCAGGCAGGGCTGTGGCTTGGCAACCACGGCAGGATGGGGCTGCACCGATGCCAGACAGAGCCTGCACGGCTCCCCTGGTCTGCCCTCAGCACCACCCCACCTTCCAGGCCCTTCAGATCCACCCACCCACGTTACTCTTACTGTCTCTGCAAATTCACTTTTCTCATTTTGCAGGAGGAAATAAATACAGACAGGTCAGATTCTGAGGGTTTAATGGAACTAACACTGTTAGGTCATCCAGCAATTCTTCCTAACATCTTCCTCACCATGCCTTCTGCTGCCAGCAATTAGATTAGATAATTTAAAAGCTGTATCCTTATTAGTGGCTTCTTCTAAAAGCATGTTGGCACACACATGCAGATGCAGAACTAGTATGAAGCTACAGAAAACTCTACACCATGTTATTACAAAAGCAGGTGGGCACAAATAAACACACTAGCAGGACAGGGCTGAATACAAACACTGGGAATACTTTAAATCCTTGTGAACTAAAGTTAAAGGCACTGGTGAAGATAAAACACCCTGTGCAATAATGCCAAAGGGGAAAAAAACCCACCCCATTTAGATGTTAATCTTGCAACTGTCTTACAAGAAAATGTTGTTTTAATCCAACAAGGGTGAAAGACCCAAAAGTGCTGCAAGTATCAGTGGAACAGCTGTGAGTAGATGTTGGCTTTAGCCTCAGAACACAGCACCATGGACATGGCTCAGTGAATTCCCCAAGCACACGTGATAAACAAACATCCCATTTCTGCTAAAGTCTGTGCTGGGACTTTCTTGTCCCTTTTGCCTAAGGTTTTTCAGAGATCTATGAAGTTCAGCTCTCTGTTATGTTT
>VZTU01008294.1:43596-57820 GCA_013400835.1 Zapornia atra
CCTGTGTGCCCTGTCCTAGGGACCCTGCTTTGGCAGGGGGTTGGACCCCATGGGCTCTGGAGGGCCCTGCCAACCCCTGTGATTCTATGATTCTATGATTAGGGTACAGACCCTGTCTTAATTATTCCTGCTGCATGACGCAGGTAGCACAGTCAAAGGGATGGTGAGGCAGCTAATAAATTCCTTCCTTTCTCCTTAGAGGCACCACACATGAAGAGTACTGAAAGAAAAACCAGAGAGCTGAGATCCTGTGTCCAATGCACAATTTGCACTGACCAACCCCCCACAACTCTGAGGGGAAACTTGGACTTTCCCTTGGAAACACTCACTGAGCAAACCTCACCAGCACACGCGTCCTGCCCGCCGGTGCATCCCCGCCTGCTCCAGAGGCCAAACAAGCCTCTCTCAGTCACACAGCGGTGCCCCTTCCACCTGCAAAGAGGGGCTCTATTTGTTCCCAAAAAGTAAACAGAGAGAAGGACAGCCAGGCTTCCATCTGACTTTTATCAAAGCCTAGATGAAGAAAGACTTTCAACGCTGCCTTCCGAGCAGCCCTTTGTGGAGATGGGAGGATGGGTAAAAATAACTTGTAATTAGAGTCTAATGAATCAGCACCAGTTGTCTAGCCAACAGTGCATCAGCTCCCATGTGCTAGTTAATCGTTTGATATCCTTTTCATCATGCAAGAGCAGCATGCCAGCGATTTATGCTCCCTGCCCCCACAAATGGTTTGCCTTCCACTTGCAGTGCAGGTTCAAACCCCATTTCACCCCCAAGAGAAACAGGACATGACTTTACCAGACAAGGAAGTCCAAGAAACCAGCAACTTTACACAGCTTTCAGGGCTGGTGGACCTGGATGTACATGAAAGAGGCAGCAGCTCACCCTGTTTTACCCATTTGTGGAGCTTTGTTGCAGTCAGGAATCAAGCTTCACAAGCAAGGCCAAGCATTCTCTGTGGCACAGTGGGAATAAATTCAAACCATCCCAAAATTCCTTGGCAACCAGCCGTAGGCTTCATGGCAGTATTAACTCAGCACCCTTCCATGAAATACTTCTCATTCCCACCTCTCCTTCAAACCTATGTGCAGATCTCAGTGGTGTTACAGAACGTGGTTCTGTGGGGAAGGAAGATGCTGCAGCATGCTCCTCAGCAGCAGGAATGACAAGACACCCTGGTTCTGCTTTTGAAGGTTACATCAGTTCAGAGGAGCAGTTCAGCTTGGCAAGGGGTCAGCCAGCTCCAGCAGCTGGGACTGACACCGCTGTCCAGTCGAAGTGACATGCAGATGAGATGCTTCTTCCAACAGATAAACTAATGAGTGCTCCACACCCTGGGAATAAAATCCCTTTGCTGGTGGCTGCAGAGCAAATTTGCAAAGTTTGCAAGGAAAAAAAAAAGAGATTTTTATTTTTTTTTGTTCTAACTGCACATTCCTCCTGAGATAGGGAAATTCAACTGGATTTTTTTTTTTTCCTTCTTGCATCTTAATAAAATTCCTCTTCAAACTCTTTCTGAACATTCAGCTTTCCTTGTGATTTCAGCTAGGCCAGAGAAGAAAAACTGATTTTTCAATTTAGAGTCCAATCCAAACTAAAATGAAATCCAGGTTCAGTTAAGAAAGATCAGAAAGGGTCGTCAAAAACATAGATTGCTTGACTTCCCTTTCACTTAATAAATACATAAGATATTAAATAATCAGAAGCTGCTTTTGTTTGATGTGCCTGGACCTGCTGAGATCTGGACAGAGTGTTTTCAATCCAAAGGGCAGGTCCATGTTCGACGCCAAAGACAACTTCTCTGCTGAACTCTTTTATCCTCTTTACAACCAGCCTTAGGGACAGAACACAAACAAAATGCACTTGGATTTAGGCAGAGTGAGGAAGTTTTGTCTTCTTATTTTACTCATTTTTCCCTTTCCTGTCCTCTAGAGAATCACAGAATCCCAGGGGTTGGAAGGGCCCTCCAGAGCCCATGGGGTCCAACCCCCTGCCAAAGCAGGGTCCCTAGGACAGGCCACACAGGTCGGTGTCCAGACAGGGCTGGAATCTCTCCAGAGAAGGAGACTCCACACCCCCTGGGCAGCCTGTCCCAGGGCTCCCTCACCCTCACTGGGGAAAAGTTCTTCCCCAGGTTGCTGGGGAACTTCCTATGCTCTGACTTGCAGCCACTGCCCCTTGTCCTGTCCCCACAGACACTGAGAAGGGGCTGGCCATTCCCCCTGCATCCCATCCTTCAGCTATTGATAGACATTAATAAGGTCCCCCCTGAGTCTTCTTCTCTCCAGGCTGAACAGCCCCAGCTCACCCAGCCTTTCCTCACAGGGGAGATGCTCCAGGCCCTTCAGCATCTCTGTAGCTCCTCTGGACTCTCTCCAGGAGATCCCTGTCAAACAGTGGGTGTGCCCCAAACGCAGCTGCATTCCTATTTGCTTTTGTACAATTCAAATTACCAATGTCCCAAGACTCAAGAGAAGCCCCTACCATGACCAAAGCCCAACCACGTGTTCTTGAATCCAGCTCCATCCCTTTGGTCCTCAGCTCAGGGCAGCGTCACACCATGTCTGTGCTGTGGGCATTGAACCTGGGCTTAGGCAGCCAAGATCCAGTGGGTTTTTATAAAGGATACTGAAACTCCTTATCCCATCCCACAGAACAGAAAGCTGCCTCAGCACCACGCAGGATCTTTTCCTGGTGTCACAGGGACTGTGGTAGAGACCTGGGGGCTTAGTGGGTTTAATAATCCTGGGCTGCATCACAAGAAATGTGACCAGCAGGTTGAGGGAGGTGATTCTGTCCCTCTACTCTGCTCTGGGGAGACCTCACCTGGAACACTGTGTCCAGCTCTGGAGCCCTCAGCACAAGAAGGACATGGGCCTGTTGGAGCACATCCAGAGCAGGGCCACAGAAATGGTCAAAGAGCTGGAGCAGCTCTACTATGAAGAAAGGCTGAGAGAGTTGGGCTTGTTCAGCCTGGAGAAGAGAAGGCTCCAGGGGGACCTTATAGCAGCCTTCTAGTCCCTATTGGTGCCTATAGGAAAGCTGAGGAAGAACTGTTCCCGAGGGCATGGAGCGATAGGATGAGGAGGGATGGGTTAAACTGGAAAAAGGGAGATTTAAGTTGGATATTAGGAAAAAATTCTTCAATATGAGGGTGGGAGATCACTGGCACAGGGTGCCCAGAGAGGTGGTGGAGGCCCTTTCCCCAAAGACATTCAAGGTCAGGCTTGATGGGGCTCTGAGCAACCTGATCTAGTTAGAAGTTTTGCTTTAACAGTTAAACCCTGCTCAGTGCAGAGGGTTGGACTTGGCCTTTGAAGGTCCCTTCCAACGTAACACATTCTATGATTCTAAATTCCAGATTCAGAGTTAAAATGAGGAGGATAATGAATTTCCCTTCTTGTACTTAACTTTCCTGAGCTCCAGCATCATTTTCTGAACACGTTATCTCCTGTATCATATAAATGTCTGAGCTAACAGCTGCCTTCCACAGCATATTACTCAATGCACTCACAATATCCAAGCCAATTTTTGGGGGGGGGGTGTTGGGTTTTTTGGTCTTAATAGTTAAGGTATGCAAAATAGGGCCCATAGATTGGTTTATATACTCATTCACAATAAGTTACATTACTACAAAGCAAAGGAAGCATAAAATAAGCATTCAGGTCAGTTTCCCAGTTTCAAACTTGTAATTTTTGGCTAAATTCCCTGCCTTTCTTCTAGAGCAAAGAGCAGATCAGAAGATGACATCCCAGTGGAGTGAAGCGTTTTCCTTTTCTCTCTCTTTTGATCCTCCCTTGTTCTGCAGCAAGAAGGCCACGAACTATTTCCATGGCAAAGAAGGTGGTGGGTTCAATACAGTGCTGCTTTTTAGCCTGCAGAAAACAGCACTGGTGGCAAGTAAGGGACCAAGAAATGCCAGGAGCTGCCACAGGAAGGACAAGAGCAAAGCCAAGTATGGCCATGGGTGAGTGGGCTCAGAGCGCCTGGGCTGGGTGGTGACAAGCTCCAGCTCAATGAAGCCAGACAAGATGTGGAAGAAATGTCAAGTTTTGTTGGGTTTTAAGCCAGATTCAGACTATTACACATTCTTCCCTTGAGAACTTCCAGCATGACCAACATCTCTGATGGGCTCTGGTGTCTTCTGCAGTTGCATCTCCTTTGGAAATGGGACACCCAGGGGTAGAAACAAAGCTGTCCGCCTTTGTCCTGCCAGTGACTATGCAAAGCACACCTATATATTACATCTATTGGCACAGGGGAGAGAGGGGCATGTATGTATGCATGGCTGGATGACCCATGTAGAAGTATGGATTCACCTGCTTGGAGTATTTCATTCCTTTCTGAGGAGGGAAAGTGTGGTAGCTTCTCACAGCACGTGCAATCCATTATTGGAGTTAAGTCAACTTGAGAGTAAATAAATATTTAATTTATTAACTAACTTCATGCACACACATTCCTTAGAAAATCAGAAATTTCCAAGTCACTCCAACTTTTATCTCACAGGCTACAATATCCAGGGCTAGAAGTGACCCAAGACAAAACCAAACCCAGGTTAAACTCCCAGTATGGCTGGCACTCATAGATAGAGAACTGCCACCCCTTGCCCAGACATGTTCTGCTATGTCTCTTTGCACTTTGGGTGCTGTGATTTGCAGCAGCAGCAGCATATCTAACCCAAGGTCAGACATGAACATTTTGGTCCAAAGACTCACACAACCAAACAAGCCCTTGACTCTAAAAGTAACTGAAAGACCGATGGGCTCAAAACCCAGACTGAGGATTTGATGTGCAGAACCTAAGGCCAAATAAAAGCAGCTGTTGGAAAATACTGAGAAAAACAAGAGGATGCAGTGGTGAGCCCATTCTCAGGCCAAGTTGTGACATCACGTCTCACAGGTCTCCTCATGGAATAAGATGTTCTTTCCCTGGACTAATGGTAACAAATAGTAGCCCTGAACTGAGAAGTCATAACGTGGCAAAACCTTCCCCCTCCTCCCACCCCGCAGGGTCTGTGCCTGGCTTGCACACCCCTGTGTGTGCAGGGGCACGGTGCTAAGAGCACTGAGCAGCAAAGATAAAAACCAACACAGAGGAAGCAGAGAGCATCTGGCCTGAAAGGAGTTAAGATCACAAAGGGGTAGCTTCCCCCCCAGGCTCTCCCCAAGAGAAATGTGGGAAGCAAAGCAGGCACGGATGGGGGACACATCCTAGAGAAAGGATCTTCAGCCCAGCAGGCAAGAAAGGCAGGGAGACAGCAGAGGTGGGACCACTGCAAGCCAAAAGAGGAGTATAGATGGGTTAACCTCTTTCTGTCACTTGCACTGTGTTGTAAGGGTTTTTGCACCTTTGTGAAATGAGTAGATCTTGTTAGACTCAAGACTTGCTTTCCACAGTCCCTGCCCCAGGCTCCCAGCAGGATCCAACCCTGCTCACACATGGTGAATCCATCCCCAGCTGCCCCGGGAGTGGCGTGAGAGCAGAGTGGTGGAGAAATGCCACCCTGTACGCAGTGGAAACTTGGCATCTGTCAGGGACCACCTGGAAAAGCCCAGGGAGAGAGCTCAGGCCCAGCAAGACATGAGCGGATTGGTGCGAGTCACTGATCCAACACAAATTTTATCATTTCCTGGAGGATACCCACAAGTACAGGAGTTTTTCCTATGTTCATGGATACAACAGAGTGCAAAACTGAAGGAAAGTATACAATGATCATCACAGCAGCAGCTTTCTCTATGCATTTATTAGTGTAAGGCCAAGATCCCACTCCCTTCAAGAGTTTTGACAACGCCTTAGTCGCCATTAAGATATTGATGTAGCATTATTTTCTCTCTAAGCCTCCTAATTTGCTCTCAATTCATTGTTCCCGGGATTAAGTCCATTTTTTTTTAATGAAAACACAAGAAAAGCTCAGTGACAGGAGGATGAAGGAAGTCTGTGCTATTCACCAGCCACCCAGCCACCCACATGCTATCTTAATTCATCAGCAGACAAAGCCAGCTCTTTGTCTTTGCAGCTCCCTCTATGCCATTCATTCACGGTGAGATATCGCTCCCAGTAATCAGAGCCTGCCTATACAGGGGGCGGGAGGGGAGCAGGAGGGGGGAAGAGACAAAACCCATCTAATCAGGCCTTAGACTTAGCCCCATTGTCACAAAGACAGCTCCGTTCTTAAAAACAATGTATATATAGCAATAGATCTCTCTTAAGCTCCCCTTCCATGCAAAGTTGGGTGGAAGCTTATGTAACAGGCAGGCAAGATGAGCATTTGCTTCACCTACAAGAGTTTTTGCCACTAATAAGAAATCAGCTGAGAATGGAGGGAAAACACTACTAACAACAATAATAATACCAATATTATTATAATAATAATAATAATAATAATAATAATAATAATAATAATAATAATAATAATAATAATAAAAAAAATAATCCCCCACAGATAATGACAAAAGGATACCCATAGCTTAAGGTTGCTTTAACCTTTGTATCTCTGAAAACTTTGCTTTTCTCTGCTTAATGAACAACATATGGGATTTGTAACTATTAAGGGGTTAATCTTTCTCCATTGTTTTAATTGGATCAACAATTGGCCTTCTGCCACTTCCTTGGGAAGGTTATTCCACGATCTAATAGAAATTGGTGCCAGAAAGTATTTTCCTGAGCATACGTGCCAGAGGAAACACTATGGGAATAGATAACGACCCAAGTTTCACAAGGATCAAATATTGCAATTATTAGCATCCTCAGCCAGAGTCCTGACAGCTCTGACTGCATGTGCTCACACTTCCAGAACTGCAACATCTTGGGAATGAGAAGCTAATGGAAAAAACTTACTAAAAACCCTGCAGCTTGTACAAATGAAGGAAGAGGAAAAATAAAAAGCCATGCCTAATTCTATATTGAGACATATTGCTTAGCAGCCAGGCAAGTAACGGCAAAACCCAGACCCTAGCTGCTCATAGGATTTCTTTGTGAATTATAGGGGTTGGAAGGGCCCTCCAGAGCCCATGGGGTCCAACCCCCTGCCAAAGCAGGGTCCCTAGGACAGGGCACACAGGGCGGTGTGCAGACGGGGCTGGAATCTCTCCAGAGAAGGAGACTCCACACCCCCTGGGCAGCCTGTCCCAGGGCTCCCTCACCCTCACTGGGGAAAAGTTCTTCCCCAGGTTGCTGGGGAACTTCCTATGCTCTGACTTGCAGCCACTGCCCCTTGTCCTGTCCCCACAGACACTGAGAAGGGGCTGGCCATTCCCCCTGCATCCCATCCTTCAGATATTGATAGACATTAATAAGGTCCCCCCTGAGTCTTCTTCTCTCCAGGCTGAACAGCCCCAGCTCACCCAGCCTTTCCTCACAGGGGAGATGCTCCAGGCCCTTCAGCATCTCCATAGCTCCTCTGGACTCTCTCCAGGAGATCCCTGTCTGTTTGATCCCAGAGAGCCCAGCACTGGACACAACACTCCAGGTGGGGCCTGCCCAGGGCAGAGCAGAGGGGGAGGATCCCCTCCTGTGACCTGCTGCCCACACTCCTCCTGATGCCCCCAGGATCCCATTGTCTCTCTCAGCCCCAGGGCACACTGCTGGCTCATGGCCACCCTGTCACCCACCAGGACCCCCAGGTCCTTCTCCACAGAGCTCCTCTCCAGCAGGTCCCCCCCAGCCTGTCCTGATTCCAGCAGTTATTCCTTCCCAGGTGCCAGACTCTCCACTTGCTTTTGTTGACCCTCATCTGGTCTCTCCCTGCCCAGCTCTCCAGCCTGGCCAGGTCTCTCTGGATGGCAGCGCAGTGTCCTGCACGTCAGATAAAATCTGGCTGAGCAGCTGAGCCATCTCTGCTGCCTCATGCTGAAAAGCAGCCGTTGTATCAGCTCAGATCTGCACCCAACCAGTAAGAAAAGCACTTCCCAAGTTTTACTTCTTGCTAGCACTTTTTAAACAAGAACAACCAAAAAAAAAAATAAAAAAGGGGAAAAAAAAGCCCTATCAGAAGAAAAAAATCTCTCATGTGTCAGTGTAACAGAAGTGTCACTCCTGCAGATCAAGGGAATGGAGTTCTCATATGCCTGCGGGCATCGCCCCAGCACCACACACTTCTGCAAGTTCCCCAGTGCCTCCGTATGGTTGAACACGTGCTGCCATTCACAAGCAGCTCACATGCTGGTGGCAGTAACTTTGCTCAGAATAATACATTCTTTTGGCTAAATTTTCTTTGACCTTAAGTTTAGCCTGTAGGCATTGGGAGGGGGGGATGCTACCAGCAGTGAAAATGCCTCTGAGCCATATTTTTGCAGGCTTTGTTTTTAAGTACTCACCATCCTGACACTGTTTGCATTCAGAACTGTAACTCGTACACTGCCCTTCCAGTTTGCCACGTCTCTAAACTGGACTAAACTGGACACAGAGATTGGTGCATAAATGGGATGTCTCATTTTTCACCTGGCTTGCTCAGGAGTCCCATCACACACATGAGGGGTCACCAATGCAAGCAGTGAGATCCTACGTGTGCTAATGCTTTTCTAATGCTGGTACACAGATAAAAAGCAACAGTTTCTGGCACTATGCTCATGGTTGTGGTACATATCATACTTGTACTGGGAAAAGAGGAACATTTTAAGACTGGTATAATTGACATACAACTCAAAAACGCCTCCAAGAACTGAGGCCACCAAGTTTTGGGGTTTAAGGGAGAATACTCTCTGTCCTGGGAAAACCAGGACTTGTGAGGCAACTTCTGAGAAGGTCACTTTAGTGTTTCCCCTGCTCTAGTCTTCCTGCTATGGACCTACAGAGAGAGTGGTGAGGGGTTGGAACAGGCTGCCCAGAGAGGGGGTGGGTGCCCCATCCCTGGGGTTGTTCAAGGCCAGGTTGGATGGGGCCCTGGGCAACCTTGTGTAGCTCCAGGCCTGGAGGTTGGTGGCCCTGCCTGTGGCAGGGGGTTGGAGCTCTGTGACCCTTGGGGTCCCTTCCAACCCAGATCATTCTATGATTCTATGGTCTAGTGAGATCAAGACCATGCTTGAGGACACCTGAGGAAGCCCACAGTGGCCTCGTACCACATGCCTTAACGTGGCAGCAAGGAATTAGCAGGAGGAATAGCTGAGCTCCTTCCCTGTCCTGGAGCTAACCCACAGGAAGCAATAAAAGGGATTCTTTCCCTGCATGACCCACTGGAAAGACACTGACAAAACAGCTCTTTGGACAACTTTGATCAAAGCTTCTGCCCTCCCTCCAAGCCTCGGCTGGCTGCAGTCTGGCCTCTTTGCCTTGGACTATGGCTCTCTCCCTTTGTAGCCAAGTGGCTTCAGGCAGATCTCAGACCCTTGGGTAATCCCCTGAGCAACCATGCTCTTCTGCAGATGGAAATTCAATCTAGGACTTCAGGGACAGGTCACCCACACAGGTTTCAAGCCAGAGGAATAGGCTGATGAGGCTAGGTCTGGTGACGAACACTCTTAATTAGGTCCTCAAGGCTTGGTTTGCTTGCCTTATTGCTTCACCCAGGGCTGAAACTCTCTGTTGGCACTTTCAAGACATTCTCATCTACAGTCAGAAAGGCTAATTATTAATTAAAGGATACCAGTGCTAAGTGATGCCTCTGGATTTCCCTCTGTCATACAGCTGCTCTTATTTGCCATATCCTGTGTCTATAATTAACACTGTCCCAGTGCTCAGCTCTTCACATCAATGAAAGGGACATGGTAGGGATGTTTTCTAGTCCTCTGCTTTATCAGCTGTGTATGGGTACCTCTAGATTCACTTCCCAGAAGGATCTGTTTGAGCTCAGTGGCCTTCAGCCACTTGAGCAATGAAAAGATTAAAAGCTTGAATACACTTACATATGTTTGTCTCAGGGTATAAGCAAATAGTGAAACTCTTTGTGCTAAGAGCAGCTGTCAGGATCCACACTGCTGTATCAGGGCGCCCAGAGATCCCAGCATCTATCATGTGTGTCTGTCATCTTCCATTCAGTCCCCTCCATGGGCTGTAAAATGCTCCTGACACATCTCATCAGCTCCTGACACAGGCAGCATCACAGTGCCCGTTTCACAGGCACGACAATGGAAGTTACAAAGCAGATGAGCAACTTGATTAAAGCCAGGCTCCATGAAGATGGCCATAAACAACCCCAAGACCAAGCCTGATTTTTTATAACTAATAGAAAATGAAATATAAATAATAATATTGCTGAGATACAGTGATAGCTATATAGAGGTATATTTTATATATTGTAAATAAATTATACATATGTTATATATTATCTCAGCATGTTTTATAAAACCTCTCTTCAGCCTCCAGCCCATGTAAAATCCTGAAGATACCAGACACATAAATTATATTTTTGGCCATATTTGCCCATGGAAATCTTGGGTTCATTTTCTAGGGAGTGTTTCACAATTATTTAGTGCCTGTGGCCTTCCAGGGTGGTAGAGATCTCATTCTGAGGTGCAGTTCCTTTGAAAGGGAAAGGTCAAAACCAGATCTGATGGTACCAGAAGAGCCACTAACTTTGAAGGACACTGAAAGAGATGGGAATCGCTGGGTCAAAGATGCTCCACAGAAGTTGCTGCTCATCAGCAGTGGATGTGGTGTGGAGTCACTGCACGTCTGGTTTGTGGAGGGAGGAGGATGGGGGGAAATCTTTGAAGATAAATCAGTCAGAACATGCTAAAAATAACGAGGAACAAGTCTAGAAAAGCCTTTCTGCTGGGAGGAGGGGCTGAAGGGAGAGAAGCAGGGCTGGATATGGCTGGGGCGGTGGTGGGGAGGAGAGGAGATCCTCTGTAACTCTGCTGTTTGAGCAGAGCAGTGGGGAGAGGGACAGAGGAACCACCAGGCTGGGAAAAACGAGGGTTGTCAAGCTGGGGACAAGCCCTGCTCTGTATAGGAATGCCAGTGGGACTGGAAAGGAAACAGCTCCCTGGCTTTACGGGTGGCGAAAGCGCTTGCTGCGGCAGCGCTGATGGATGCGAGGGGGCAGTGGGGAACATGCTGCAACTCAGGAGCACCAGCCACACACAGGGCTGCTGCCAAAACCCGCCTGGAGCAGGGGTACAGGCAGAGCTGATGGGGAAGGAGGGCAAAAAGGAAGGGGCAAAACCCAGAGGTGAAGAAGAACCAAGGGAAGGTGGACAGGGAGGTGCAGAGGTCAGAGTCTGTACAACTACAAACTGCCAAGCAGGCAGCAAACCCCATGGACCTCGATAAAACTCAGCCTGGGGCATGGTTGAGGCACACCAAGTTCTTCAGCTCCCAACTCCAGCTCCCTGCATCAACTCAGGGGGGTCACAACACTAAAAACCTCACCAATAAAGCAAACGGATGTCACAGGGCTCTGGAAGAGCTGTAAAGACCTGGAGAATATTAAAACCTTTGTAGGGTGGATGCATCCAGCCAACCCAGAGCAGTGCAGACCCAGCCCAGTCTGCACCATAAGGCTGCCATGAGCAGGGCTCCTTCTCCAGGGCAGTCCAGAAGGGTGGACCTGGCAGAGGTCCATGTTGGGCTGCTTTGAAGCTCACACTGCTCTTATATCCAGTAAAAGCCTCATTAGCTTTGGGTCTGTCTGTATTTAACCAGGTTTTATTGTCTGAGAAAGCCAGACTGAAAGAAGGGGAAATGCACACAGTTCACTTCACACTTACAGGAGGCAGAACATCTTCCCCAAAGTAAGACTTCACACCTGGAGCTGAAAATCACACAAGGGTCCTTCTATCCTACACCCCAGCACATCAGTGAAAAGACCCCTGCTCAACCCTACTGTGCTCAAAATCTGTGTAACACAGACCTGGGTGAAGGAGCCAAGAGAGCTCTGCTGGATAGTCTTGCCCAGATGACTGAGAGTCTAAGATCAAAGTCTCAAACACTTATTCCATATGCAAAAGCAGACATGAAGGTTCGTTTCCTACAGATCTGCATCCTGTGGTACCTCCTTCCTTCCCCAGCTTCTCCAAATCCCTTTGGTGCTTTGCCAACACAGCACTATCAGAAAGTGTGATTGACCCAGAGCTAACTGTGCCAGCTGGGTCACCACTGAGGACACGCTTGTGGCCATTCCCTGCTGCAGTGATGAAGAAGCTGAGCTATAAATGTGTTTTCACTAGTGGCAGCACCCACTTGGGTCTCTCCACTCTATCCCAGTGCCTATTTCCACAGAAATTCTAAGAACCCATTATCTTAGAGATTGTCTCTCTGCTGAATGAGGTTGAAATTGGCCAGCAGATGCCAAAGATGTTAGGGAAAGCCTGACAGATGGAGTGTCCTCAAAAGCTTCCTAAGGAACCAAGCTAAAACACCTAAAAATGTCTTTGCTGGAGCTTAGGTGCACGTGTGAGGTATAGGATGGGCACAAGAGGAAGGCACAAGTGAGGAATGCTGCTCTAGCCCATGCATGGGGTAGGGATGCTACCTCAAACTTCCTTCCACCTCTTATTCCAATTACTTCCATGAACTCCATGGGGTATGTCCCAATGCCTGGGCCAAATCTACTGCCATGGAGCAAATGCCTAACTTCAGGGGAGCTACAGCAGGGACAAGTCCTATTATTAATTTATCTTTCACTTAGCTTACTGTTTAAAAGTATTGCCTCATCTCAAGCATTACTAGATGTGGATCATTTGTTTCTCTCTGAGAGCCACAAGTAAGAAGAGAGTAGGTAATTACAATGCAAGCACGAAATGCCATCAGTGATCTTATGAAATGCAGCCTGTCCCCAACCACAGCCTTGACATTGTTCAGAAACGCCATCTGCAGATTTGCTGTACAAACACACATCAGGCTGATATTTTGTGAGAATACTGCTTCCTAATGGAAAAAAGACCTTCTTTTGTCTGAGGAACTGACAAACCCAGCAAGAGTCTCATTCTCCTACTTTGCAGCTCGTGGCTTCTGCCTAAAAATTTTGGAGAAACAAATTTAATCAAATACTCATTGAGCAAGAGAAATCACTACCAAACATAGATTCTAAACTATTCACAAAAGCTAAAAGAAGGAAAGTTTAAATTAGATCTTAGGGGAGAAGGTCTTTGCAGAGAGAGTGGCGAGGGGCTGGAACAGGCTGCCCAGCGGGGGGGTGGGTGCCCCATCCCTGGGGGTGTTCAAGGCCAGGTTGGCTGGGGCCCTGGGCAACCTTGTGTAGCTCCAGGCCTGGAGGTTGGTGGCCCTGCCTGTGGCAGGGGGGTTGGAGCTCTGGGACCCTTGGGGTCCCTTCCAACCCAGACCAGTCTGGGATTCTATGGTTCTATGATACTTGGGAAAGCATAGATAAGTGTCTGTCTCTGATAGCAGAGAAAATAGGCTCCTTCAGAGTATGTAATGACCCATTCCCTAACACTGCCTGGAGCAAGCTATTCCCAGCATTTGGTGCTGAGGCTATCTTCATCTGCACAAGTGTCCATACTCCTACCACACTTTAATGTTAGTGAACAATTAGCTCAGCTAACATATTATGAACACAGTCCACTACCACCCCGTGCCTCTGTGTCCCAGCTGATGTCCAACAAAACAGTGCTGTGCCAGTTCCCTGTGTGAAAATGCTTTTTCAGTCTTTAAGGCTTCACCTTTGTTCCTGTACTGCAGGAAGACCTCAATAGGAAACTTGGGTTGGCCTTTACCACTTGTTGCTTAATATACCCTACAAAACCACCTTTTCTGTTTCTTCTTTTGCCAAAACACTTTTAATCTTTCTTCAGAAGTATATCTCAGCCTTTCTTTTTTCTTTTGCTGTAGCCTAAAACTGCCACAACCAGAGACACTTCCAGGTGGTGTTCACAGCAGTAAGCTCAGGGAGAACAGAGCCCTATTTCTCAAATGCTTTGATAACACCAGTTCCTACTTTCCACCCTGAGTTTTGCACAGCCATTACCTTGTTTGCTTTCTTCAGCATCACGCAGAATTTAATGCTGAGCTGTCCAAGCCCCCTTCCCACCCCAACAAAGCAGCCTTCTGCACTCTAACTCTGCCCAGAGAGAATTTCTGCCTCTACATCATCATCTAATGGTGCATCATTCAAAATCATTCAAAATCCAATTCAAAATCGGACCGAGCCCAGAGGGTTGTGATTCGAGGAGCAGAATCTGACTGGAGGCCTGTGACTACTGGTGTTCCCCAGGGCTGGTGTTGGGTCCAGTCCTGTTTGATATCTTCATTGACACCTTGATGAGGGAATAGCACCCACCCTCAGCAAGTATCTGATGATCCAGGGCTGGGAGGAGTGGCTGACACG
>VZTU01008300.1:0-16892 GCA_013400835.1 Zapornia atra
ATGAGTCATGCTGTGGTTACTTTTTTCTGAGTAAATGGAACATTTCAGCCTTTTCATCCGCCTTAAATCTCTCTGGATTTTTTTTTAAACTTCCCTGGTTTTATCAGTGTTTTACTTCTACTTGTTCTTAAATAGCTGCCTGTATGTTTTCTCTGTGGTAACGCTTTGAGTGTGCTACAACAAGGCAAAGTCTTTTGTTAGCAGGTTACTACCTAGCAGACCGAGTATTGTTAGCATGCCACTATTTCAGGTGGCAGATGCTTTTCATGACAGAATCTGAGGGTGCTACCAGCAGCATTGGAAAGGAGACCAAAAAATCTCTTCAAAAAATCTGAGTATTTTTGTTGGTTATTACAAGTTTAGCTGTCATTCCAATCCATCCCTACCATAGGGGCTTTATTAATGAATATGCTGACTTGGACTTGGCATAGGAAAACTGCTGAAATTAGATACCCTAAACTTTGTTCAGTGTTGCACCTATCTTCAGTGAAGCAGCTGAGCTAACATATGTCTTGTAAATAACATTAGTGCAGCCATACTGCCTTTTAAAATTACCATGTTTTAAACTGACCTGTCAACATACAGTCTGTAGTGTCACAGCCCTTCAGAACTGAAAATACCAATTTCAGATATTTTAGCTCCTCTGCATATCCAATCCAGAGCTTGATCATTCTTTAGACTTTGCTTAGAATTAAGAGGCTGAAGTTTACAGTTTAATACAAATATTTCCATCTCAGACTGTTCAAACCACCACAGAACCAGCTACTAATGGTAACTGCAACATATGGTGGATGTGCTTCTGTTTGGGAGGGCAGCTAAATGAATACTTCGTTTAAAAAAATGTTTCAGGTCTAGGCAACTGCTGGAAACTTTAGAAAGTCTCTCCTCCACAGCTGACACTGGATGTTATTTACCTTAAGCTCATCTCTGAAGCTTGTGAGGGAGGCTTTGGGTATGGTGCATGACCCTGTAACATGGAAGTTACAGTGGCTTTTGGATTGTTTTGGAAAAAACAGATTTTAGAAGCGAGCTGTCAAAAGGGATGGGAAATAGAACTGAGGTCATTAGAAAGGTACATACTTGAATCTGTGTCGCTCAGTCTACCTTAGCTTGAGTCAAGTGTCACTTTAAGTGTTACTTTTTCTATTTTTAAAAGTTTTTTGGCTTTAGCTTTCTGTTGGGAACAATGGAAAGGAGGTACATGCCTGGCTCCAGAGACTCAGGCAAATGGTTGATTCAGTACTCTAATGGCTCAGTTAATCTTGACTCTTAACTATTTGGCTGGCACACAATTGACAGCTTTAGAACAGGCACCTCTTTACTGTACTATTACACATACAGGTGTTTGAATACTTGTATGCCCACTTGCAGAATGTGCAGAATGATTCTCATCTTACTTTCAGACTTCTAACATGCATATACAAGAAGAGTTTTAAATAACTAGAAAATACTTTGAGAAGAGGCTGTGCCAATGGTTAAGGTTATTGAGAAGTAACCAGCATCCAAGAAAAGCAGCTTTAAAGCTATTTTTGCCATTAATGAGGCTTTTCAGAGTATAATCTACTCCCAACTATAAAACCTAATGGAAAATTCACAACAAGTGAAAGCGTTTTGCAATGTTTGCTCCAGCTTTATTTGGCAATCTTACAAAAGCAGCTTTCAGTTTTGACAGTGTATTGTGAATGTTACTGGGATGTTGATGTTCTGACTGTATGATTAAATCTCCAGAGAAACTGCTGACTTCCTGTCTTGGGGTGGAGTTTTCCTTCATCAAAGTATTACTTGGCATACATCACATACACAAATTGCCCTTGTGTTTTCTTCATGTCTGTGAGATACCTGACCAACTGTATTAAATGACAACAATCTGATTTCAAAATGGGAAATTGCTTGAAGTCTGATATAATGCAGAAGGTCTAGCAAGTACCTTCTTATTTAAGCTAGCAAGGTTCAGGAAAACTCTTTCTGAGAGCAAGATGCATCGTTATACATCTTAAAATCAATCAGAGACTAGCTAGACCAGACATCTGGTAATTCATGGGCACTGGCTTTAGAGGAGGAAATTACCAGGTCTGAGAAGAGTAGGCAACAGCAACACATCCTGAGAAGGTTGAGGTGTGGGGAGGCTTTTTTAGGTGGGTGAGTTTGTTTTTTAGGGGGATTACTTTAGGTTTTTTTCTTCTTTCACCCTCTTATACTTCAGTAACAATGCTGCAAAGATGTTTTCCATTTTTCTAAACTCCTAAAGTTGTCTGGCATACAGTGGGTAAATTCTCACTTTGATTGAAGACCTAGTTTCTCAAGTAAGAGGAAAGTACCCAGAGAGCTATTGCCAAGTGTCAGCTCTTGTTGCTGTAACTGTAATCAATTCAAGAGCCATTTTTGCAAAAAAATTTTTTCTAAAGTCTTCAAATTTGGGTTGTGCATTTGTTCTGTCAGCTTCATACACTGTTCTTTTGCCAAGTTACAGTCTTGCCAGAGTATTAAATTCCTTCTAACCCAAACGAGGACCAAAAGGCGTTATATTTAACTCTGGAAGGGGGAGAGAAAAAGAAGACTGCAGAAGGCAGGTGCCCCTCTGAGGTCAGGCCATTTTACATTTTTCAAACTGGATTGAATTAATCATCCTATCAGTTGCCTCTGGAACATTTTAGTGAGGTTTCAATTAATTTTTCCCCTTACTTTTTTTTTAACATAAAAAGCTTTTTTCATAATGTATTTAAATTGATTCATGGATTTATGCACAGAGTAAGAACAGACTTCAAATTGATTCTTCCAGGATAGTAAGGAATAGAGCAGGCATGCAGATTTGATTAGCATCTCTTTATTTGATGGCAAACTCTTCTGCATCACAAGATTTTTCCAACTAATACAGAGATTCTTGTATTTTAAAGGATGCAATGACTTTAAATAGTGACAGTACTGCTAAAGGATTCACAGCAGGGAACTGGGTCATAATTGTCTTCAGTCCAATTCCTCCCTGGAAGTATTTTTACTGAACGAAGTTGAATCTGACAACAGACAACATATTTAGCTATATGAGCTTCCCAAGGAAACCAATTAGTTGGGCACAAGGCCCTTGAATGTAAGTTTGCTTAAAGCTGGAATCAACCTGCAGGTAGAAATTGGGGTGGAGGGGTATTTTGGCGTTTTCAAAATTACTCTCTTTAGAAACAACTTTTTGAAAAGTTTTGAAAGGCAGAAAGAATTGATGAAAGAAACCCCCACGAATCCTCTAAGCCAGGCTATTACAACACAGAGGTAAGAATCACCCCAGAGGGCATATAAAATTGTTATAGTCCTGGCCATTAGGCAAAGAGGTATCAAATCCACATGGTTTTGGTATTAGCTATAACTTGAACTAGTAATATGCCTATCTACATACAGTGAAAGCAGCTCACTTTGTACCGTACGGTCTGCAAAGTTAACGTGGAAGGTTTTCAAGCTTAAACATTTGTGTCCCTGTCATTCATGAAGACAGGAGTCAGTCCCAAAATAGTCCATTATCCCAGGAAAAATTATTTTCACAATAACTTTTGTCTGCTTTAAAATAGCAAGAGAGATTGCCTTTGCCTTGAGCAGGTCTCTATCACCTTTGTCCGTGTTCCAGGAGAATGTTTGGCGATAACGCACTTTTTAAGCTGAAGGTATCTCCACTGGATGAGTGTCGAGAAGCTGCTTTTCCACCTATCAGCAAAGTCTCCGCTTCTTTTATTTCCATAGCTCTCTTGTAAAGTTCAGCTGCCTTCTCAAAGTCTCCCCCTTCATAGCTTTGGAGAAGAGGAACACAAAGTTGAAACAAGCAAAGAAAACAAGTCTCTTGATTGATTTATACTGGAATGCATGCCGTGCTATCAACAAAGCATACTTAAGGCTCTCAACTTTCCTAGTAAGTACAACTCCAGGATGTTGTTTCATCCAGTAATTTTGATAATAATTCTTACCTTAGCACAGCCAAGTTTTTCAGAGTTTCCCCCACACGAGGATGCATGTGACCAAAGCTGTCTTCATAAATCTTCAATGCACGTTCATAGAGAGGTAAAGCTTCAATCTGCTTTTTCTGTGGGCAACAGAAAGTTGTTTGGAATTGGTTATGTTTCAACATAATGTAGTATCAACACGTCCTAGATGCAAAGTCATGCATATTTAACCAGAAAGGTCTTTTGAACCCTCGATACTGTTGATAGATGAGGATGATAATTGAGACTGTCAAAGCAATTGGCTTGCTCTTGCAAATGCAATTCCCACTAGTATTATAATAATTAAGGTCTGGACTTCCTAGGCGGCTTTCAAAGTCTCAGTCCTGCAAAGTTCTGAGTTATCAACATGCTCTTTGATTTTACGGCAGCTTTTACCCTGAGGCACCTTTAATCACAGTTTAAAATCAGATATCAGAAACACACAAAACAAAAAAACAATCTACAACTCACTCCTAGTGATGTTAAGGAAGGAACTTGCCAAGTTGACTGCATCCCCTTTGATTCTCGTATTAATTGTTGACTAGAAAGTCTACAGCCTTCTCAGATTTTTAGTTGCACGGGGTTGCAGCCGATCAAGGTGAGTGCTCTTCATTCATGGAGACACATTGCAAAGGATTGCCTTTCCCTCCTGAGCCCATGGTGGAGCTGTGTTCCATCACGCTGTCATACCCACCATATCACTGAAAACTCTGCACTCCAGCTCTAGTCTTGTATATAAAGCACGTGGGCATTTTGAGTTACCTAGACAGTGTCAGCCCCAGTGTCCTTGTGAAATACCCAGCACAGCAATTACCTGTGTACTTTTTTCCTTGCCAAACACCCTTTCAATTTTTAAAATGGAACTACAGAATTTGCAAGTATGTTGAGGAATTTCCTTTTTAAATGCAATTGAGTTTCTTTGGTATCATTTTGGTACAAATCAAAGTATTCAAAAGACAAGCACAATAAACACCTAAGAGATGAAAAACTTACCATCTGACAATAAAGGACAGCCAGATTCACCAAGGCAGTTGCCACACTAGGGTGCTTTGGGCCAAATGACTTCTGCCGAATTTCAACTGCTAGTTCGTACAGAGGAACAGCCTTGTCAAGTTTTCCCTAGAAATAACAGAAAAAAACTGATTGGGTTCTCCTGTGTCAACAGGATAACAGTAAAAATCTATTTTAAACAAAAAGCCTTGGAGGAGATGTAACTTTCCAGAATAAGGGTTTAATTAAGGTTTATGCATAGTTATATTCTACAGCTTATCAGAAATACTTATTAGGACCTAATTTTCCAAAAGACTCTGCATATTCGATTCCCAGTTAATGTGTTTCTCAGCTACTTTTTCCCCTGAGTGTCTCACCAACAAAGCTGTTAAAAAGAATTTTAAGTTGTGCTTTTATCCAGATAGCTTTCTCCAGCTGTATTTTCTCATCCTGCCATAAATGACAGCAGAACTTACTTTCTGCCCTAAAGGCTCTCAATTTCACTGGTACTATGGGAATGTAGCTACTTTAACCTCTAAGGAGTCTTCTCTTATTGAAGTGGTGCTCGCACCATCTCCTTTGGACTAGCTGTGGTGTCTGATGCCATTTCAAATATTTCTTGCTTCACCACACTGAGGCTTTGGCTCCTTGGCTTTGGTTTCTCTAAAACACCTCTCTCACATTCCTACTTGGTTTACTGTAGATTGTTCTTCCAACAAATCTTTTTTTTCCTCCAAATTTGAGTCTGCTGACCCATTACCAGATGTACTTCAGAAGTATGCTTAGGCTTCTATTATTACAGTGCAAGTGTTCATATTTAATAGCAATTCGAAGTTTAATACTGCAAACTTCCATAATATAATGGTTCACTGTAATTGCAGAATTCAAGTAAGTTTTCCCCCTTATTTTTTCAAAGCATCACCAGGCCATAGTTTAAATATGATCTCATCTGGAATAAATACTTAACTACAACTAATTGTCATTTTCTACATCTGATTCCTGTCAGTCTTCTTCCTCCACTCTTTCCTATGTCACTGGTTCACTGTGGATTTTAATTTATTCCCCTTCAAACCAGCAAAGACCTGTTTGATGCAAATACTGAGTGCTTTTCTAGCAGCATCAAAATTAGGAGCTGAAGCAGGCAGAGCACACATGACCCAAAATATTTTCATGCAGAGAATAGCAGGTAACAATTACTGAGCAAAAATACAGGGGCATTTGATCCAGGGTATTACCTTCTTTTAATCTGCTTTTCTCTCAAAAGGATGGTAAAACATGAAAATATAAAAAAGTTCCTGTCATCCTCTGAATTTGATCTTGGTTCAGCAGCTGGAAGCCCTACTTTACTCCTACGCTGATGACAGCAAGGGGTCACACTGACCATCCCCAAACACAAATATTCATAAAACATTTTGAAATGATGAGTTGCAGAAGTTAATGCAACTGTTACAGTTATCTGCTGCTGGGTACTTTGCAGGGGAGTAACTCTCATTTTTCACTGAACCAACAGAGGCTGGAGGTGGCTCCACCACACAGTTTATTGGTAAAGTCCTGTCTCCCTCATTAGCCTTCAAGTTATGCTCAATTTGACTGTATAGTTCAAGGTAATTGTGTAAAAAGGACTGTTACTATACCCCAAAACATGATTTTTCCATCAAGACACCTCTGACCAAACTCTTGTATACCGATGTCACACGGCAGATGGTGGAGAACTCAAATACAGCTGGGAAGAGCTTCCCTCACTGCAGCCAAAACACCAAGTTTTATCTGAACCAGAAATGTCCCATGGTGAATACCAAGCATGCAGGACACCAAAGACATTACTCAGAAATGGCTTTTCTTTCAGCAAGGTGCATTTTGGAAAAGCTACCAGGCTTTCTGGAACCAGACTGAGGCTGCTTGACTACATCTTTTATGCATGTGTGCAGAATGCTAAAAGCTGACAAAATTCTCATGCCTGACTCCTTTCGGAGTGAAGCCTGTAACCATGCAAGGCGTTACAGTTAATTTAGGTGACAAGAAAAGGTAACAGGCTTATGCTTACCATCTTTTTGTACAGCACTGCCAGGTGTTTCACAGTATAGGCCAAGGAGGGGTGATCTGGAGCCAGTGCTCTCCTCCTGATATCCAAAGCTTTCTCATAGAGTTCCTCTGCCCTGTCGTAGTGCTTCTTCTCATTGTACAAGGCTGCCAGATTGTTCAAAGACTGAGCGCAGTCCGGGTGGTCGGGTCCCAGGACTCTCTCTCTCATTTCCAGAGAGCGCTTCAGGAAGAGCTCTGCCGTCCTGCAGAACACAGTCGTTCAGTGATATTTTGAAGCTGGCAACATCTGTACAGGCTGAAGTGGCTGTTTGCAACAGACTAAACTCAGCCTTGGAAACGGCACAGATACTGACATCTGGCACTGGACTTGCCTCGAATAAGCAAATGCCAAACAAGCAATTCATTTATGCAGTGAGGAACTACACATCCCAGACACAGCCCTGCTCTGCAGGCTAACCACAAGGATACAGACAGACCAGTAGTGAATACGTTCCTCTTGCAGCCTTGGGCCTGTTAAGGGCCCAAAAGCCTGTCCAGCAGATTTAAGCAACCATTACGCTGCCCCATGGCTGCTCTTTTCTTTAATTCAACCTACACATTCAGTTATGCAAATAATCCTTTCTTAGTCAAAGCACTCTATTCACTTCTGGGCAGCTCCTCAGAGTAGCTAAGTACTTACACAAGTAACATGAGGTTCAGAACACACACCACGTATTTTTCAAGTAATATTAGAGAATAAAAACCATACGGGGTTCAACAGACAGCTTTCACACCAAAGGGGAAAAGCCAAGAACAACTATTATATATAATGAGATATATTCTCATAGTAGAATCTGTCTAGAAATGACAAAGTAGAAAAGGCTCTGTGTAATGTCACCATTCAAGTGTTTCCCTATCAAAAGGACGTATTTTATCTCACTGGAGTAGCATACTACTATTCCTTTACAGATTTACAGCGGTTCCTCCATCACAAACAATAGGTGATCCCCACGTAATACTGGGCAGTTTGTCATCCTGACACACACACAAATTCTGTGTGACACTATTCCCAAGAGGTCAGCTTAGTAAATTGAAAAAATCCATTTTGCATCAGAGAGAAAAAAGATTTTTTATACACAGAACTGTAGGTTCAATTCTGGAGCTCTTAGACAGGTGTCAAAAGGTGTTCATTCTACGTACAGGCTAGAGGATGATGTGTGATATCATATATAACAACTAATGAAGTGACATACCCATCTGCCAGTGATTTCATTCTGCAACAAAATATCACAAAATTCCATCTTGGAATTGCTGATTCAGAACAGACACACAATATCCATTTAAAAATAACTTAAACCTTCACTAGAAAAGAAATACTTTTGCTCACCTATGAAATAGTGAAGATACCATTACCAGAAATAGAAATAAGTTGTGTTAGACAGGAACAATACTTGAATAATGTGGAATATAAAATGATGTTGTATGAGATCAGATGGGTATCGCTCCTCTATGATCAGTCATGTCAGTGTGACTTCAGGAGGGTAAACTGATGAAAACAAACCCCCACGTTTACAACTGTTAAAAAATCAATTTATTCACTGTAAAGGTCCTACATTTATCAGAGATTCTGTGTGCAAATCCTGAATTATGATACAGTTCTGCAGTTATTTAACAACTACAGGTGGCATAAACACCACATACAGGAAGACTGTAAACATACTTCCAGAAATTACTCTGGTCTTTTTTGCTGTGTGCTTTTTCTTCTCTGAAAAGATTCAGTTCAGTCGAGTGAGAGTCAAGGTGATTTTACAAGGCCCTCACAGCACACTGTTTTAGACTGCTCTGTGGACTGAAGGAGCTGACGTCAAGAGTGGCTAACCATGCAATCAGAACCGCTCCACACTTTTTATTCCTGTTCTTTAACACCCCTGCTTATCTCTAGCTGCTTTTAGAACATCTTTGTGCCCCTCTGTCCTCTTTTGTCCTTGAAAAGACCAGCAGGGTAAGAGCTTGAGGATTACAAGCACAGTGAATATTCAACTCTTGATTTCATGTGATACTGGCATTTTGAGTGTTTTTTTCCCAGACAACCAACCACCTTGCTGCTCAAGGACAAGCACTACAAAAGGAGGTCTCCAACACAGTGTAGCTGGTGGAAGGGGCACACATTTCGAGAGCGTGCTGGTATTTCCGATGAAGGCCAGGTTAAATTTGTCTGTGGAACATCAATGCTGAGTGCAGGAGAGGCACTGGCTGGGTAAATACTCACATTCTAACAACATCAACTCTACAAAATAGGAGTGAATTTCACAGGAAACAAAAAACTGTGGAATGACTCAAGGATGGAACCACAATGAATGTTTGGTCATGTGCCACTTCACTCTAGATCTCAGTAATTTGCTTACATTTAGATCTGTAAGAACACTGGGTGAATGTGTCACAATTAAAGCAACTTACTCGAGATTATTCTGCAGGTAATAGAGGACTCCGAGCTCATTGAGGGTTCGAGCATTGTCTGGTGTATCCTTGCCTAATGTGAGCTCTTCCAGCTGAAGGGCTCTTTGTCGCAGGAGAGCAAAGCCACACTACAGCAAAGGAACAAGGTAAGGTGAACCAATCACCATTACAGTGTACAACTGAAGGCAGAAAATCTAAAGACTCAGTTTGGTGCCAAAGGAGCACAATGCTCCTACTTAAGTTCTCTTTTCAAGCTAAACAGCACACAGACAATATTTCAATCTTATTTACAATCTAACAGTGAATTTCACCAACAATGCTTCCAGGAAATTTCAGTTACTGTGCTGTCACGCAGGTCTCTCTTTGCTGTATCATACATGCTAATTTGCTTAAACTCCACTGTTTAAATAACCAATTCAGATCAAATTCTTAGGTTTATGAGTTCAAAACTTGAATTCAAGTTAATCTCCTAGCCTAAATGCCACATATAAACACAAAGTATTGCTCAAGGCTTTTACATGGATCATTGTGAAATGGGCTGCCAAAATTATTCCTGCACGCCAGGCAAATTACAAGTGAAAAGAGCAGCCATTGCTACACCACCTATTCTTGATCTTGGCAGTCTTAATAAAAACATTTCTGCAGCAGAACTCCGTACTTCTAGAAATGGGACAAAATTTTCATGATCCAAATTCATCTGTTTTTAAGCACTGGGGAAACTGCAACATTTTTATAGCTTTTCGGTACTTTCATTACAGCTACAACTAGAGCTCTGTGGAGTTACTAGCTGAACACTTGTAGTATAGGCACTACATGACAAACAGCTCAAGAATGACAAGCTGGAAAAACACAGGAAAAAAACCCAGTATGGCATTTAATGTTATTACTGGGATCATCCACTGCTGTAAGTACCTTGTCAACCAGGATTTGTAGGATAAATGCCTCAGTTATTCTGGAGAACACCTTTTTCCATTGCCTCTTTGACAGCCAGTTCTATCAGAAGTAATTCTGCACCCCTAAATGTATATATCCACTTATTTCTTTTCCACTTCTCAGCTCCGTACCAGTTGTAACGATGCATCTCCATTTCCAGCAGTTGAAAGGGCAGTTACCAAAGCTGCTGCTAGGCCATTTCACTACCTATGCCCTCAATTATTAAAAGTGTTGGAGCTCTGTCAGCTCTTCAGACATGCTTTATCATCTGTTTAGCAGAGCAGTGACATGTCCAGCACTGTTATCAAAGATGAAGTGTTTCCTTACCAGGCTGCCTTTCCGCCTCGCTGCCTTCTGGCGTATTTTGAAGGACTTTTTCCTCAGTTGCTCAGCTTGTTCATATCTGAAGAATTATTTGTAGTATTAGAAGAATGCCAAATGTAGCATCAGTAGGTACTATGCAAAGTTTATAAGATACCTCAGCATAAAAATTTGAGGAGAATTTAAGAATCTTAAAAAAAAATTTACACTATTTTGTCAAAAGATAACAATATCCAAAATGCTTTGGACCTCCTTTATCTCTAGAAGTGTGGTGATAGTTAGGCACAAAAGTTGGCCCCTATGGGGTGACTACAAAAATAGAGGGCATGTTCTTGGTTTCATAGGAACTTACAAAACTCTAATAAAAGATCCAAAGAAGCACTGGCTTCAGGAAGAAAATCTCTGCTTTTATTTTTGTACCACGTCCACATAGAAGAAAAGTATGAGTGTAGTTAGGCTTACTTGTTCTGCTTTTGGTATAAGGTTGCAAGAGCATCAAGTTCACGGGCTACCCGAGGGTGTTCAGCTCCATAAGCGTTTTCAGAGATTTCCAGTGCCTGTTTATACAACTGCTCAGCGTTTCCAAACTTCTTCCACTGGACGTAAACTCCTGCTAGCTGGTGGAGTGACTGCGCCACCCTCGGGTGGTCTGGATCCAGCGCAGTCTCTCGGATCTCCAGAGACCGCTGCAGAGGAGCTACCGCCTGTGACAACAAAGTGTGACATATGATGGCAGCAGGTAGCATCCCTGGCCTTACAATAATCTGACAACTGCAACAAAAAGTGCACACCGATCTCTGCCTGATTTGCCTTCTTGCTGTTACAACAATCTCCAAATGCACTTACCTGACTGAGAAGACCTAGGTCCTTAAGAAACCGTCCCAGGGTCTCATAAAGATCAGCCAGGCAGATCATACTTTCCTCTCCCTCACAGCTTTTTTCATATTCTTTCAGAGAGTCAAAATATTCAGCTGCCATAGAGCTCTTATCTTTCCCAACCAGCTGCCAGTAACTCAGCAATTCTGCAAAATGTCCCCTGTTTTAACAAGGAAATAAGAAGCTCATCTTATCTCTGATACCCCTCTTTTCGGACTGATGCTAGTTTAGAAGAAAAGAGCCATATGCATGAATGTTGTCTTTATGCTACAGCATCTACAGAGACACTCCATGGAGACTAATGCTCTTTAACAGCAGCATTAATCCCTTTACCAACCCTGGAGTGTAACAGAATAGAAAAATGAGATGATTTATATGACAACAGCATTTAGCATTTCAGACTCTACTATTTAAATTCATTTCATCTAGCTGTCACTTTCTGATCTATATTGACAAAAAATTACTTTGAAACGTTTGTAACTGCCAAAGCAGTGGCTACCTTTGTACCTTTTGTAAAGGTTTTGTGATACAAAGAGATTCAAAAGACACTTGCGTAGCTTTTGCTTATCACCCTGCTGCTGGAAGAGCCAGGGAAGTTCATCTGCACTTCTCCAAGTCACTCGGTCTCGACTGTTGAAAGAAAAAGCAACTCAAAATTAAAACTCTGAGATGCCTAATGGAACTTCTCAACTTGATGTGAAAACTAGGGAAGCAGACAACGTAGGTCTAGACAGACAGACTACTGTAAGACCAATGTACTCCATTTTCTCACATCTTCATTTCAATTTCACCTCAGATGGTGCTGAACCCCCAGGTACCCTGGGTGGAAGCAAGTCCTCCTTCCTGTATGAACTCTGTGGCTGGTAGCAGAATTCTAGCCCTGCAGCAGCCCCACTGTCCCTTTGTACCTACTTTCCCTGGAAAACTGTGACCCTCTTGGATTTCTGATGCTCTAGAAGCATAAGCCCACAGCTGGGATGCACTAACTCAGCTGTAAACATAAATCAGTTTTCATGCTGGGCATGAACTTGTAGCCATTCTGCTGTTCTGCCGGGCCTCCTCTTGTGTATGTGCTAATTACTTGCTCAATGTGAGTGATCTGCTGCTGCTTCCTCAAGTTCCAAGCAAACTCAAATTTCCTAGCTGGGAAAATAGCAGAAGATTGGCAAGGAGGATTGCAAACATGCTCAAGTGACTTGCAGGTGGGGTGCTGAAAAACACGTCCTGTACTAATTGTTGTTTAGCCTTGTGTGTTTGACAAGTAGGACACCTGTGTTCAGGTAGCAAATAGAACATCTGTGTTTAGTTAACCCAGGCCTGTGATAGACTCAGGCACCCTATCAAACACGCTTGAGATTCTTGCCTTGCTGTGGGAAAGATCAAAGCACAGCAGTAACTACGTCTGGACCTATCCCTGATGAACAGGTGAAACCAACAGGTCTGGTGAACGGAGCTCTGTGGCATTCCCACTTGTGTGCCTCTGCCTGAGTGCATCCCTGGAGATCCCCCAGTTGGCAAGGTAATAAAACAAGTTTGCTCTTTGCATTTCATCCCTAGTGTTGTGCTTGTTCTGCATCCTGCCTGTGTGGGCTCACACACCAGCATTTACTGGGAGCTAAAAATCCACATGGGGTCAGTTACCACAAAATAATTGATCCGGTATAAATTCGTGCCCTACCTTTTCACACAATAACTTTATTATATGCCCATTCCCCTCCATAGTCCTCAATCTTTTCCAATATTAAAATGTAGCAATAATAAACTGCTAAACTGACACTAGGGTTTTGCAGAGTCATTCTGCAATAATTAATAATTAAACGGAGTCAAGAAAGCAGAAATATCCATAAGGCATAAAGACTGCAATTTAGCACAGGGTGAGGAACTCTGACCGACCTTAGCTGCATGGTGAAATACTCCACTAGTTTTTGTCTATAGGCAGAAATAACATTTTCACCTTCTTCCATATACTCTAGTCTCACCATCTCCCAGGCCTGAAAGAGAGCATAATTGAGGGAAACAGAATGCATTTAATTTGTTTATTAAGTGCTGACAATACAAAGGGTGCTACACAAGATTTCTTATGAAATGTCTCGTGTTGAAGAGCCAAAAATCTTTCAGTGACAAAGGCACTACAAACAGATTGTCTATTAGATTTAAAACCCTGGTTATTCAGATGATATTCTGCTTGTTTGGTTTTTTTGTTTATTTTCTAGCACCCACAGACTTAAAAACTACCAGATCAGAACTTCCTGAAGATTTGAAATGTCAAGTTTTCAACTGGTGAACAATATTGACCAGTACCGGTATCATAGGACTAGTAGTTTTCAAGGCAATCCCATCAGATCTGATTTTAAAGAAACTGGATGATCAAACACAAGCACAACACAGCCTACCTAGTAACAACAAAACTTATGCAAAAGCCAGCAGGGGCTTAGGGGGTAGAGTTTCACTTGCACGTGTTTAGAATGATAAAATTTACCTGGAGGTGCTGGAACTTGAGCAAACCACAGCCATATGTCAGCAAACACATCTTGTGCAGGCTGTGAATGAGTGAGGCTAACACTGCAGAAGACAGTTCAGGATAAAGTTCCATCAGCTCTGACTCACTCACACCATTGTGGCTAACACTGATGACACACAGTATCTACATAAAGCAGAAAAATCATTTTACACAGTTAGCAATATTTGCTGCAGAGCTTAGTTACACTGAAATGCCTAGAAAAATACTGTGTATCACTATGCATAATTTTATATGCCATGGGGAAGAAAAAAACCTAACTGTACAAGCCCTTTCCATCCTCCAAGAAGAATCCCCAGTGCTAATGGATGAATATTCTAATAGATAAAGTACCAAACAGGACGCTCTGGGACAAACAAGTAGCTCCTTACATTTCTCTCTAAAACACCAAGGGAAAATAACTCCATTATCATAAGGAACTTCCATCTAGCTAAAATATGCCATACAACTTATGCTCCTTGTACTAAAGAACTCATATCAATTATTGAGTATCATGTCCGAATCAACAAAGTGTTCCACACAACGGAGTCATTCTACAAAGGTAGGGAGAGAAATCAGACATCCAGTAAGCAGTGCCCTGCATACTTGTTTTGACCACTTTTAATTTACTATGGCCAATGTAGTTAATCATTGGATTGGGGTAATGATCAGCAAGGAAGTGCTAATTCTGTATCACATTACAGTGGAAAAGTTCTGTTTTGGTTTTTGAGACCAAGTTAAAATGTAATGCAATGCAGTTGTATGTTCTATAGTTATGCAACATATGATTAGATATAAAACTTTCCTTTCTATACTAAGAATACAGTAATCTCTGAATTATATATATGAGCCAACCTAAGTATATATCCATCTTCAACTTAAGAAAACCTCCTTACAGGAAAGAATATATAATACCTGTAGAAATACTGAAGCATTCTCTGCTTACCTCTCTCAAAAGACCTTTCTCTTTATCACTCTGCAACGATTCTTGAATTGATCTCAAAACAAGCCTGTACAGTGACACTGTATCTTGACACTGGCAACACTGTTGAAGGGTTTCATCGATATTTCCTGTGCTTCCAACACTGAGCAGGACAAGAAGGGTGTAAGTTTAACATACTGAACTTGGCTGAGCAAGATGAATCGAAACAACTGAAGAGCTCTTATTATGGAATAAGAACATCAGGTTGGAAAAAGATAAAACCACATGCTGCTGTTTCATTTAATGCATTCACAAAGCCTGTTGTCAGGAGCAACGAAGCATTCTACAACATAAAACAGATGCCAAAAATAATCAAAATCAGTCACCCAGAGTAAATTATCCATCAGTGTACCATCTTCCAGGACTCTCTAAACTAAAACAGTGTCTTTCTCAACAAGATGAAGTCTAGGTTAATAATAAACTAATGCACATATTAAATATTCTCTTGCTCAAGAGGGAAGATTGATTTTCTCCACAGCAGGAATTATAGGGCAAAGTACCATATACAGGATGTTAAATTAAACAATTGCTGAACTTCCTTTTAGCCTTAAAAATCTATGAGGCAAACTATCTGATGCATCATTAAATACAACAGATCTAAATTAAACTGTTAAACAAAATAAAACCAACATGCTCCAAACCATTAAACAAAACCCCAACATTAAAGCAACTGACATAAACAGAAATCAGAACAACAGAAAAACTAAAATATAAACAGAAGAGCTGAAATCAGACACATACAACTACTTGGAATCAGTCAGTATCAGAACAGTGATTGTACGCTCCGTGATCTTTCTTCCCGCTGCATTCACAGTCAGTAAAGGGGAGAAACTTTGTATACAGCTCCACTGTTTTTTTCTTAAAGAGATTCCCTGTATGTTAAATGGATGTCAAGTTCAAAAGGTTAACAAACCTACTTGAACTCTCCCTCCAATCTAGCGATGAACATCATTTCAAGACCACCTCAACTTACCAAGCAATGGTTTTGCCCAAGAGTGTGACATACAAAGCATTGCAAGTTGTGGCGGAACGACAATGTCTCTCAAGCTTCTTCTCCTACAATGTTTGAAACAAAAATCTGTGAGACAGGATAAAATTAACCATACCCAAAAAAATGCTCACTGCTTGACAAGAAAATGGAAGTTCTAGATATGCTTCTATCTGTAACATAGGAAGACTATGACATAACTAGTGCACAAAACACTTGCATGTTTTTCTAGGCAGAGCAGCACATGAGTGAAAGTTTCCCTTCAAATCTAAGATGGAAAGAGTTTAGGTCTAACAGCGACATCTGTAAAGATAATCTCCTTACAGAACCAGTCTCCAAGTCAAAGAGGTGAAATACTTTTTTCCCCCACTTAGGCAATCACTGCTACAGTGTTATGCAATACTAAACCTCCTTCCAAATGAAAGATCATGTTTACAGCAATATATGCAACTGCACTGTTTTTGCCTCAATAATTTATGCTGTTCCATCTGTGTTTAGGTGCCATGAGCCATGTCTGCTGCAGGAGTATTTAGTTAGCTAAATTTAATACTTTCTTTTGGCAGCTGGGCTTATTTCATCTTTCCACGTTTTCATTAAAAGTTATACTAAAAGTAAGGTACTTCAGAAGACCTGCAACAGACATACCTGCTCTTTAGTCAATTTAACATTTGCAGAGCTACATTCTGCACTAATGAGAGATTTAGCATCTTTGGAATTCAGTGGATCAAGATGAAGAGTGGGCCACAACCTTTGGTAAGAGAGAACAAAGTCATATTCAGACCTTATTAAATAGCACACAAAAGGAAGAAGTAAAAAAGACAAAAAAATAAAAGACATCAAAGTGCCAGAGCTTTTTAAAGATTGATA
>VZTU01008303.1:0-13947 GCA_013400835.1 Zapornia atra
GTGGCACAAATCCCATTGAGACCTGTGAATGTACATGGATCATAGAATCATAGAATCCCAGACTGGGCTGGGTTGGAAGGGACCCCATGGATCATAGAGCTCCAACCCCCCTGCCACAGGCAGGGCCACCAACCTCCAGGCCTGGAGCTACACAAGGTTGCCCAGGGCCCTATCCAACCTGGCCTTGAACACTTCCAGGGATGGGGCTTCCACTACTTCTCTGGGCAGCCTGTTCCAGCCCCTCACCACTCTTTCTGTAAAAAACTTCCCCCTAATATCTAATCTAAACCTTCCCTCCTTTAGCTTTAGTCCATTCCCCCTTGTCCTGCCATTATCTACCCTTTTAAAAAGTTTAATCCCCTCCTGCTTATATCCAGGATCCAGGTGGAGCAGCAAATTGTCCACAATTTCAGGGTTCACTAGGAATTTATGATTGCCACAGTCACAGTCCTTCATCTTGGGGCATCTGAGCCCATCAGCTGTGTTGAAGATGGATGTAAAGAACATGTTAAATGTCTCTGTCTCTTTCCCTGCTAGTAAGGTGACCCTTCTTACTAAGTGTCTTCTCTCTGCAGGCCTGAGCGTGGGCTTGAGTCTCTGTAGGCTTTCTGCTTTCAAGCTCACATTCACTGAGCAGGGCCCAGGATCAAGACAGCTTCCTTGTCTTTCTATAAATTCCTTCCTCAAGATGAGTCTGGCTGAAGACCTGGAAAATATCTACCCACTTCCCCAAAGGAGACCTTGTTTCTTTGATTAATGAGGAGATGTTTCTAACACCACTCCATACATCCACACATCTGACTATTGATTGCCCTTATGCTTCAAACCAAAAAGCTGATTGGAAATGTCCCTCTCCACCTGAGTGACCAAGGTTCATGCTCCACCTCAGACCCTTCTCCACTTTTCCACCCCATCTTTCCTAAAAGGCTTTATAACGCAGCAACTCTGCTTTGTGCATTCTTGCAAGCAGGACTAATCCAGATGGATCCTATGATGCTGTTCTAAGACCAGCCATGACAGCAATCTCCCACTCTCTGGAGACCGTGGGGTGGGAGCCTCTGCCCCTTAACCTGACCTTGGAGGGATGCTGTGACACCACTGACGTGTCAGTCTGCAGAGAAATGATGCTTTGCTCCCCATCCGGTCATGCTCTCTGGGGGGCTCCCAGAGACATTCTCTTTCCCAGTTGTGACAAGGAGACACATTAACCCCCTGGGAGCCTGTGAGACCAGAAACATAGAGTAAAGGCTCCAACCTCCTTTCCAATCTGAAGACAACGTCCATCACCAGCTCCTCTCTGCAATAAATTCCTCAGGCTGTGTACATGCTGAGTGAAGGAAAGTTTTCCTCTCTCTGGTTTTAAGTTTATTGCCCATTCTTTCCAGGAGAGCTCTTCCTCTCCTGTGTGAGGCAGGATGAACTGAAGGGCCAAGCAACCTTGTTGATACCTTACAGACTCTAACATACCTACATACCATGATTACAACCCCTCCATTGTTCCCTGTTGTCATACCATGGACTCGACATGGAAAGCATCTAGTCCAGCAACCTGTGGTGGGAGTCAGGTGCTTGAACATGGGCACCCAGTGCTGGTTTAGACACATTAGGGTAGCTAAAGCACCCATGTGGGTCGTGGTTCCCACTGACCTGAAGACAGAAGTCAGGTGAGACAACCCAGGTCACCTCAGGAGGCACTACATGCTGGTATTTATGTGCCTGAACTCTGTGCTAAGCCCCAGCACTAGGGCCACAAGATCCCCCTGGCCTGCATATAGGTCTCCAGATGATCATACCCAAAGTCAATACCTAAAGTGGCCAGACCAGACACAGGGGGCTGTGGCACAGTGCCCTTTTTAACAGGTATGCCCAAGCTGCTGCAAGGGAGGAGCTGCTGAGGCCTGGCTGTGCCAGACTCCAGTCTGTACAACCACTGGTCCCTCCTGGCCTAGATGTCCTCATGCCTGGAAGCTGCAGGAGAAGCAGATGATTGGGCATTTGGATCCCAGACAAGACCTTGTCCTGTGAGAGTGTTCACCTCGCCTGTGGGGAGTGATGCCCAAGCTATCAGCCCCAGTTGCAGGATGTTTGATCCCCAGTACCAGTAGCTGATACCCCCGTAGCAGCTCTCACCCTGGACATGGATGTACAACACCTTTTCCTTTCTTCAGAGGTGGCCACTTGCCAGGGTGTCAGAGGAAGGTGTGCATTTCATCACTCCCCAAGGACAGAGCAGTGTTATTTTTCCTGTGCAGGACTTACTTCCCACCTGGTATTTTGCATTACCAGCTTCCTCCTCAGCCTGAGGTGAAGGTCAGCCAGCACACTGGGAGCTGAGGGAGAAGGGACAGAAACATCCACAGGGAAAAACAGTCTGGTACCAGGGCATGTTCAGGCACAAATACCCCATCTGAAAGCAAAACACAGAGAAAACAGGTTGTACTGACCTTTGTGGCCATAGGCCACTTTACAAAAGTCAGGAGGTATCTCTGGACACCCTGGCCATCAGAACCAACCCAGGAACTTCTAGGCAGGGACTTAACTGGTCAGAATCAGAATGTCAGGGTAGGGGACAAGTCAGCCTTCCCCCAGCTTCCACCTGGCACCCCAAGGGGCTTCAGATCAAGGGACACTGGAGTCAGGACCAGGAGAAGAGACTGTCCCACAGAGGCACAGGAGCACCTGATCCACTATCCCAACCCTCTGATGGGAAACATCTGCACTTCCAGGGATGAGTGGGCATGAGACTTGTGCTGTGGGCTGCAGTCTCACAGCCCCTTGGGCTCAGCCCCCTCAGACCACCAGCCATGTTTCTGAAAGCCAATCACTGCCCTTTTAGGGGAAAACCAAGAAAAACCTCCCTTCCCTCTAGAGCTAACCTAACAGCTTTGAGTCCATCAGGGTTATTTTTATGGATTGGACTGGGAAGGTCGGATTTGGGTTGAGCTGGAACTTCAACAACAGTGCAATGGGTCTGGGACCTGCTGAGCAGCACAACCTCTTTGTCTGCTGGAGCATTGCTCAAATCAAAGGATGCTTACCCAGCTTGTGGGGGATCACTTGATTGGAAATTACATCCCCAGAGCTCCAGTCATGCTTGTCTGCTTGCCAGCTCTCCCCACCTCCTCCAGAGCACTGACCACATCTAAGACTCCCAGAATAGCACAGGACTAAGCAGATGCAAACAGATAACAGTGTGGGCCCTACATGAATTCTCTGTTGTTCTCTGCTGCTCCTCGAGCCACCGTGGTGGATGCCAGCTTTCACTGGAGATGTCACACAGACGTCACATGGGAGGTCACTGCTGGAAGAGCTGTCACTCACCCAAACAGCTCATGGCAGGAGTACCTCTACCAGCACTCAGAAAATGCCTGGAGAAGGTGGATGGCACAGCTAAGGACTCTCCTTAGAGGTGGTCCTGCACTGCTGTGGGCCCTATCTCTTAGTCTAGGGTTTACCTGTTCCTCCAGCAAAGATGCCAAGCCCACGTCAAGTCAGACAACCTGCCCATGAGGCCGTGCTGCCCAAAGCCCCAGTGTCCCATTTCTGTGATGTAAATAAAAGCACAAACTCTTTTTATCATCCTATTTGGCTGCCTTTCATACTCTTAAGACACATCCTTTGCCAGGAAACATGGCCAACTCTGGACACTGAACTGAGATCACAAGGAAGAGGGTGGCTGCTGCAGTGCGTTTTTTCTGCTGCAGAAGACAATGTCCTCTGACTGCAATGATCAGCTGTCAGAGACATCAGAATGAGTTGGGAAGCTCAACATAGCAGGGCAGCTCGAGCTGTATATCAGACAACCATAATGCATCTACAAGATGCTTTGCACTTTAACCACCCCTTTGATCTGCAGAGCCCAGAGCGCTTTAAAATGTTTATAAATACTGCATCTCTCCAGAGGAGACTTTATTCCTCTTTAAATACTGGCCAGCTGTACAGGAAAGACTCAGACAACTCAGCAGAGACCTGAGTTTGGTGCTGGGAGCAGAGCAGCATCTCATATTGCTCTGGCTCCTGGGGCAAAGAGCCCATGCCCCATGATATCTTGATGCCAGGCTCAAGACTGACAAAAAGAGCCTCTCCTGAGGATTGTAACAAGGGCATGCAGCCTAGTCCCAGAGCTGGTGTTCCTCACCATTAACACATTTATCAGATGTCCCCATCCTGTGTTTCCTTCGTGAGCCATTCCCAATGAGCCAACCTCCCCTGTGGAGCACAGACAGAAAGCCAGAGGGTATCCTGCACTCTCCAGATAACCAGGGCGAGCGGGCGCACCCAGCAGCAGGGATGTTGCCTGCCCTGAGCATGGCTGCACTCCTGCTGCACTCCTGCTTTCCAGAATCACAGAATCACAGAATCGTAGGGGTTGGAAGGGACCTCAAGAGATCATCGGGTCCAACCCCCTGCCAAAGCAGCTCCCTGTCTCATATTACATAGATAGGCATCCAGATGAGACTTGAATATCTCCAGAGAAGGAGACTCCACCACCTCCCTGGGCAGCCTGTCCCAGGGCTCCCTCACCCTCACTGGGGAAAAGTTCTGCCCCAGGTTGCTCTGGAACTTCCTCTGCTCTGACTTGCAGCCATTGCCCCTTGTCCTGTCCCCACAGACACTGAAAAGGGGCTGGCCAATTACCCCTGCATCCCCTGCTTAAGATAATTATAGACTTTAATTAGGTCCCCCCTTAGTCTTCTCTTCTCAAGGATGAAGAGTCCCAGCTCACTCAGCCTGTCCTCACAGGGGAGATGCTCCAGGCCCCTAATCATCTTCGTAGCCCTTCTCTGGACTCTCTCCAGGAGATCCCTGTCTGTTTGATCCCAGGGACCCCAGCACTGGACACAACACTCCAGGTGGGGCCTGACCAGGGCAGAGTAGAGGGGGAGGATCCCCTCCTGTGACCTGCTGCCCACACTCCTCCTGATGCCCCCAGGATCCCATTAGCTCTCCTAGCCACCATGGCACGCTGCTGGCTCATGGCCAACCTACTTCCAAATCCACTCTGCCTCAACAGAAGTGCCAGAAAAGAATCTCTAGCTAGCAGAGTCTTGCCTGGCAGAAGGTCTCAGGGAGGCAGCGGGTTTGTCCTCTAAGCCCTTTGGGAGACACAGGGGCTGCTGCTTGCCCCACCTTCCGTGCCAACCCGTGCAGTCCAAACCAGTGTGTGCACACTGGTCTGAAAGCACAGATCGAGTCCCAGGCAGCAGCAGGCTGCAGAGAGCCAACCTGCCAGCCCCATCACCGTTGTTGTCACCGCTGGCTGCCACTGCAGCCCACACCTCCCTCCAGATGCAGGTGCCCAACGTGGTGTGCTGTCACCAGAGGGCACCCCCAGCTCCCTTTGCCAGCACGGTGCCACCGTGCCCTGCTCACCACACTGCAGAGCTCTTCTCAGGAATCACTGGCAAGAAAGGAAGAAGCCCAAGGGGCTCCAGATTCCAGCCCTCCAGCATAGATGTGGTGGGACCCTTGGTTTAGAGGGATGAAGAAAGTCCTGCCAGGTCCCACCAGTCAGGCCCAGGTACGGGCACCTTCTGGAGTACACATGGCCCAGAAGAGGGGCTGTTCATCCTCAGTGGTCTCAGAAAAACACCATCCCATCACTTCTGGCTCAGCACCAGACCTGAGAGTCGGGCTCCTCTTGCTTTTTGGGTCTTTTTGCCTCCCATCACAGGTTGCTGCAAGACATTCCAAGGGGCAGGTGTCTAGACACAGAGGCAGGGACCAAGGTCCAGCCAAGCCAAGGCAGAACTGCAGATGTGATGGGCAGGTCAGTCATTCCCAGTCTGTGGGGTGTACTGGGGGGACTGGGCCTGTGAGCACAGGCAAGAAGCTCCAAGGTGCTCCCCATGCCAACAGCCAGCCCTGAACGAAGCATGGGATGTCCAAGACCCTCCAGTGCAGCGAGATTACTGCTGACCCACACAAACACCAGCAGCAGTGCTGGTGGCTCTGGCCTCCAGCCCACACTGTGCCAGGGTGGGGAGAGACCCAGAGGGGCTGTCCATCCCCCAGACCACCTAGAGCAACGAATCAGGCCATGTGCAGTGGGTGGGCTCCAGCCCACAAGCATCCATGGCTCTGCCCTCTCTGGCAGCACTGGCAGATGGGAACAGACCCCAGGACAGAGGAAGATCAGCCTCCCATCCGGGCAGCCTTTCCTGCCCTTCCCAGAATAGCTCTGTTGTCCTGCAGCTCCTGGGCTGCTTCGTCAACTGAGCTCCCATTAGCTCCTTTTCTGCAGCCTCATTAGTGAAGGGGATAAATGGAGCAATTGTTTCCCCTTTGCCCTGCATGAAGGGGTATTTTGTCTATTAAAAAGTCATGCTGTTAATAAGGATCTTCTTATAGCCAAAAATAACTGAGGCCACGATTGTTTCCTCCCTGCTTCCTTATCTGCACTGGAGGACTCACAAGGAGAGTTGTGGCTGGACCAGATGTGCTAAAAATATGCCTTGGAGCAAGGAGCAGCAAAGGGCATTAGCAAAGCACTCAGCCATGCAGGAGCAGCAGACCAGACTTCAAGAGCATCTCCAGATGTTTGCTGAGGATGTCAGGCCTGGGGTGGTGTGTCTGTGGAGACAAGCCTCCTTTGCTCTGAAGGAAAGGCATCCCCCCCTTCCCCCTTGGCAGCACGTTCCAGCTCTCCTGGCAAGGTGTCACCAAATGTTTCCATTGCAAAAGCCACAGATGGTGCAGGGGACAGGCCATGACAGACACCTCCCTAACCAGGGAGCCACCAAAAGGGTCTGGGGTCAGCATGGGCTCTCCTCAGAGCAGTTTGGGGTGGGGGCTGAGGCAGTGGAGGTTGTTCAGAGCTATCTGCAGACAGGGAGGGCAGCCCAAGGAAACTCCACCACGTGGTAGGAGCAGCTTCCAGCCAAGCAGGCTGCATCAGCCATCCACTGCTCCAGTTGGGTCGGCCACCCCAGAGCATTTAGACAAAATATTTGTGCTGCTTAGATAGCCCAGATGCCTGTTCAGCTGATGTTGGATGGGCCCTTGGGCCACAGAGGACACACACAGCCACTCGCCTTGTAACCACCTCCTCCAACCCAACCTTGGGGTCCCCTCTGCTCCCCAGACAGCCTCCTGGCAGAAGGTTGGAACAGACTGGCAGGAGGTTGGAGGTTGGAGCCCTGGGACAGGCTACCCAGAGAGGCTGGGGAATCTCCTTCTCTGGAGACTTTCAAACCCTCCTGGACATGTTCCTGTGTGATTTAGTCTGGGTGATCCTGCTCTGGCAGGGGTGAGGTGGACTAGATGATCTTTTGAGGTCCCTTCCAACTCCTGACATTCTGTAATTCTGTGAGGTCCATCATGTCCTCACCACCAGCCCTCCCAGCACCAACATGGGGTGCCAGCCCTGCTTTGCAGTCACACTCCATTCCTGGCAGGAGGGGGACCAAGGGACCAGGTCAGCATCAGCCATGCCCAAGCAGGTCTCAGAGGTGGAGGAATGCTCAGGGTCTTGGAGACCCTGTCTCCAAGTCCAGGGAGCATTCTACAAGTAGCACACACAGCAGTTGTGGCCTCCCATCATCTGAAGCCCAGTGCACCACTCCCCTTCCCTTTTCCAGATGCTTTACACTCTTTAACTGTCCACAGTTTAAATCCATCAGTTCCCATGGCCAGAAGCCTTTCAGCTGCTCTGAACCCTGACGCTGGAGGGCAGAGGTTGCCCAGGACATGGTGCTGGTGATGTTCTGCCCAGGTCTGTGCCCCAGAAGGGCACAACATGAACTCTTCATAGCAACCTGGGAGGTCAAGTGCCTCCTCCTCCTCCTCCTCAGGGCAGCCTGCAGCGGGGTGCCCGGGGCCTCCTCTGCAGAAGGGTCTCACCCCTCATGGCAGCCCCTGGGAAAGTCATGCACCAGAGCCAGCCCTGAGCCCTCACACAGCCCTGACCCAGGCTCTGCTCCTGCCCACCTGCTCCCCAGGGTGCAGATGGGACTTCACTGCAGGAGCATCGCCCGGGGTGGGGGAGGCTCCTCCCTGAGGTACACAGCAGCTTTGGGAACACTTTGTGTTGCTTCTCCAAGAGCCTGATTCTTGCTTTCTGGCCCAGACACACCACTCATTTTTCTGCAGCAGTGAAGATAAACGTCAATAAATCTTCTGCAGTCATTTCACTGGGCTAAGAGTGATCTCAGCCCTGAAGCATCTCAGGATCCTGGACTCCGTGTTACACCCTAAGCCCCTATCCAGCAGACTTGCACGGGTCCGTAGGCTCAGATACACAACTAGCTCCTCTAAGGAGGCACAGAGTCCACCTGAGCTCAATGATACCTCTATGCTCAAGCACTTTACCGGATCAGGTCCTGAACAAGCAGCCTGTGTGCAGCAGAAAGCACTGCCAGTGGCACAGCCCCTTTCCCAGCACTCGCAGGGCCACTCCTGAGGACCTCAGTGTTTCACTCCTCACAGTCACCATCAGCCAGCATGCAGCAGGGTGTGACCCAGCCCTCAGAGCCCCTCATGTGGGTGCCTGTTTAGCAGGTCAAGGCATGTACATCCTCCTCTCGTGCCTTTAACAAACACACTGAGGGATGTGGAAGGGATGTGACTCCCTGTAGTCTTCTGCATAAGTTCCCACCAAGTAGCCAGCCCTCTGAAGATGCAAGGATCTTTTTCAGCTGGATGGTGTGGTGCTAATGGGTGGAAACCACACTTTCCAGGATGCAACAGGCCTAGCTGCTGGACAGTTATCAGTCAGTGGTATTTTTCCAACACTTGCCAGTGGTACCAAAGCACGGGGACAAGGCATGGCCCTGCCACGTCCTGCCATTCCTGCTTGCTCCAGCTTCTCCTTTCAGCATCTTGCAACAGGAAGGGTTCTCCCCTGACATCCAGCTCAGGCATCCCTTGCCACTCAGCATATGCCTGGAGTGCTCCACTCGTCCTACCATGGGGTCACTGCGCTGCTCGGCACGAGCTGCCTGCCCCAGGAAACCCATCGGGTAGCGCAGAGCTCAGCACCTCTGAGGCTGCTGCTGTGAGGAACGAGCCCTGGAGGCAGCCTGCTGCACTGAGCTGACTCACCTCAGCACTGGTGCAGCATGCACGGGGGGGCTGGAGCTGGAAACTGCCTCACCGATCTGCAGCAGATAGAATCACAGAATCCCAGGGGTGGGAAGGGCCCTGGAGAGCTCCTGGGGTCCAGCCCCCTGCCAAAGCAGCTCCCCAGCTCATATTGCACAGGGCGGCGTCCAGACGGGGCTGGAATCTCTCCAGAGATGGAGACTCCACACCCCCTGGGCAGCCTGTCCCAGGGCTCCCTCACCCTCACTGGGGAAAAGTTCTGCCCCAGGTTGCTCTGGAACTTCCTCTGCTCTGACTTGCAGCCATTGTCCCTTGTCCTGTCCCCACAGACACTGAGAAGGGGCTGGCCATTCCCCCTGCAGCCCATCCTGAAGATATTGAGAGACATTAATCAGGTCCCCCCTGAGTCTTCTTCTCTACAGGCTGAACAGCCACAGCTCACCCAGCCTTTCCTCACAGGGGAGATGCTCCAGGCCCTTCAGCATCTCCAGAGCCTCCTCTGGACTCTCTCCAGGACATCCCTGTCTGTTTGATCCCAGGGAGCCCAGCACTGGTATGGGCAGCTCTCCTTGGCCAGGTAACTCCCCATTCCTCACCCTGCTCAGGGGAACAGGCTCGTTCCTCTTGTGAAGATGCAAATGTTGGATTTGTCCACAGGATTTTGGGGGAAGGAGCTGTTACTCTGCAGTTTCCAGATTCTAACCAAGCCTAAAGCCAGCAAGTATCACCCTGCTCCAAACACACAGGAGCCAGTTTCTGCTGGGCAGGGAGGGTGACACCAACCCACGAAGCAGCAGTCTCTTCACCTTGCAGGGGGACAACGTGCATGTCTCATGCAGCAGTTTTGTGTCTCTGAACACCCTTCCTTTCCTCTGCTGCTCCTGGGGGGGTGTGACCAGCATATTGCTTACGCTGCAAGGAGGGACCCTTGTCCCTCACTCTGCAGTGCCATAGCCTCCTTCCCCATCACTGTTTTGGTCAGTCCAGTGCAAGTGTGGGGGTGGTTCATGCTGAATGTCTTGACCTTGTTTAGTACCCATGTGAAAAAAAAAAAAGGCTACTTCAAACCATCCCAGGGCAGAGCTTTGTCAGACCTCTTATCAGAAAATGAAGTTAGAAATTCCTGAGCTGCAGAGCTGATGCCAGGTCACAGCTCTTATCTCCCACAGCCTCTGCGGAAGGAGGGAACATCCAGTGTGTTCAGGAGAAATGCAAAACTAATTGTCCTGGCTGGTTCCAGTGGCTCCTCATTAATTAGTTGGGACAAAGCCCAAAGAAATTGAGGGTCTTTTTTTATTTTTCCTCCACCCCTGAGTTTCTGGTGTTAAAAATTTACAGTTGTTCCCTTGCAGTGGTTCTGCTGCTCCAGTTCAAACACAGGCTGACATCATTTACAAGCACCTCTTTGAAAGTAACTCCTAGAAAGTTTCCACCCTTGTGCAATTATCTGAGGAATCCTCTGAGCACCACAGTGAGTAACCTGTTCGTTCCTCCCCAGGAGCTGGCATGAGAAGTCCTTTCCTCTGCCCCCTCACAGTTTGCAGCCCAGGACAGGCAGACATTGCTGCAGACTTGTTCCCTACCAGAACTGTTGCTCTTTCAAAGCCAGCAGGACGGGTGGCCACCTCCCAGGGAAGCAACCTGACCAAGCAGCACGCTTCTCCACAGTAGCCCCTGAAGGTGGGATCAGGAGGATCAGGCAGGACAGGCTGCTCAGCCCTCCTTCTCCTGCCTGCAGCCTGGCTGGGTTATGCAGCCTGGTGAGATCTGTCCCAGAGCAATTTTCCACATGTACAGCAGGGATTTCACATCCTCACCAGCTCGAGCAACCAGGATCCGGGTCTGTCTGCCAGGGTGGAGGTGTATCCCACCATACAACAACCTGGACACTGAGGAGGGGACACTGGAGAGGACTCCATTTGCACAAGACAGGTGATGCTTAGCAGATCCAGTCCTACCCTGGAACCTCACTTGTGGGCCTTGCCATGGGGCAGAGGGAGACCACCTTGCCCCATAGGCTGAGATTCTGCCCACCAGCTCACATCCATCGAGCACAGCCAGCCCTGCCTGGGTGCAGGAGCAAGGCAGCCCCCGCTCCTGCAGCAGCAGCAGCTCGTGACATGTGCTTTAAATCACTTCCAGACTGTTGGGAACTGAAACAGCAAGAGGAATGGGGCTGTTTCCTCCCCTGCAGACACAGGGCCAGGCTTTGTTTAGTCCCTGCATGTGCACAGCACTCTTTTGGAAAGCTGCTGCGAGTCAAGCAGCTACAGGGAACTTTCCCACAAGGTCCCAGCCACAAACAGACCGAAACTCCCAGGGCTGTTTCCCAGTCATCTCCCCTGCATGTGCTGGGTTAGCATCAGAGGATGCTCTGGAGCCTTGTGCTGGCCTCTTGCCCACACGTGACTCACATTTTGTGCCTAACTGGAGCTGAGCTGCAAAGATCAAGGTTATTTCTTTTGGAAAGTGCTGCAAAGGAGCTTCGAGGTCCAAAGAAAGGACTGACATGGCAACCTGAAAGTCTGGTACAAGCCACTGAGCTGCTGGCACTGGGTAGCAGAAACTCTGCTGTGGACAGGGTTTGAACTTGGCCATACGAGGCACTGCCCCATTCCCCCTGCCCTTACCTAGGTTACTTGCATTGAGCTTGGTCTTTTCCAGAGCCTGGCCCAATCCTTGAGGCAGCCAGGGAATCAAATGCAAGAGCCATTTGCTGGCTTCCCACCCAGTTACCTCCCCACTGAAGGGGACCCTGCAGTCAGCAGAGGCTGAGCCCTCAGGTACAGATCGCCTGGAAACAGATGTCAGCCAGATGTGGCCATGGACAGGCAAGGCTCCTCAGGCTGCCAGGGTTGCTTTGGTAACACACAAACACAAACCTCACCTCCAAAGGCTTAGAGACTTGCTGTCAGCAGAATATGGGAAAAAGATGTGATGAAGTCTCCAGCCTGCAGAGCCCCCCTGGAAGCCACCAGCCTTGCTCACGTTTCCAGACAAAGCCAAGGAACTCAGCAGGTTAGCAGCAGGCTGCAGGAACAGCCCAGGACAAGAAATCCATGGGCTGCAGAAGAGGTGTTAGAGAGGACAGAGGCAGCAGCACCCCCAGGAGCAAGTGGAAGGTGGAGGGGAGAGCAGATGGAGGGGTGATGCTAGGAGCAGGATGTCACCAGAGGTGGGATCAGGTCTCACTCAGGCTGATGGGTGTCAGCAGTAGATACTCTGGAGCAAGGTCCCCAGCAAGGTACATCACTGCCACGTCCTGCCCTTCACTGGGGCTTGGGAAGGGTCCTCTGGGGTGACACACGTGGGTCTCAGAGCAGCTGCATTTCTCAGCACGCTGCTCAGATCGGCCCAGTGCAGGTCCAGTGTGGAGGGCACCTGCCACAGTGCCATGTCCTGCCCACACTGCTGGGACAAGTGGCCAAGAGTCACCTGTGTTTGGAGTGGCCCCTTTCAGCTGCTCCTCCTGGAGCACAGGGCTGTAGAGCAGGACATCCAGTGTGCCCCTGGGCCAGCATACTGTGAAACCCTTTCCAGTGAGGGCTGCACACAAGATGCTGGAAGTCCTTGGAGCAGGAGCCAGAATTCACATCTCCCTGCTTCAACCATGAGGCTCCCTCAGACTCTCTCAGTGGTTTCAGCTGAGAAAGCCCCATCTCCATTTTTTTCAGCCTGCCAGCCAAGCTGTCACTCTGCACATGGTCCACAAAGTGTCCTCCACCAGTAGAGGACCTGGCCTTCCAAATCCCTCCAAGTGCCTCCACGTGCTGACCAAAAGAGGCTCCTTCTCTCAGCTATGCCCTGAGAGAGGATGCTGGCACAGCAAACCCTCATTCAGGAAGGACCCACCAGGACAGGATCCTCATGGAGGCTTTCAGCAAGCTCAGGAGCTGAGGGACACTGACCCTGCACTGCCTTGCTGCCAGGAAGCTGCTTCATTACCCCAGCTAAGAACAGGGCCCAGTGGGTGGACAGGAGCTGAGCTCCAACAGGATTCACCTGGGAACTATCAGCACCCTTGCTGGCAGCCTGGTGCAAGTCCCTGGTGCCCCCAGGCCTGGCCAGTGCCCACCCTACAGGCACCACCACCTTGGTTGGGTTGTGGTTTTGCTGAATGTCTTCTGCAGGTGGAGGGACACTTCCAGGACCTGTCCCAGTGACAGGCTATGTGGCAGCAGACAGTGCAATACACTCCTGGAGCTGAATCACCAAATCCTCCTGAACCTGGGCAGGCTGTGCCACTTGTGACTCATCCCATGGTGTCAGGAGGTGTCACCACCACGTAGGCCCTGATAGGGCAGCCGCTCCCTTCCCTGCCTAGCCCTCAGTGACAGCAGCTGTGCCTCACGCCAGGCCTGACCTGTGCTTCTCTCCACCTTCATGATAATCCTGCTCCAGGCCAGCCACCCCAAGGCACATCAAGTCAAAGGATGGGGAGGGTTTAGGCATTTCACAGAGTCACAGGGGTTGGAAGGGCCCTGGAGAGCTCCTGGGGTCCAAGCCCCTGCCAAAGCAGCTCCCCAGCTCATATTGCACAGGGCGGCGTCCAGACGGGGCTGGAATCTCTCCAGAGATGGAGACTCCACACCCCCTGGGCAGCCTGTCCCAGGGCTCCCTCACCCTCACTGGGGAAAAGTTCTGCCCCAGGTTGCTCTGGAACTTCCTCTGCTCTGACTTGCAGCCATTGCCCCTTGTCCTGTCCCCACAGACACTGAGAAGGGGCTGGCCATTCCCCCTGCAGCCCATCCTGAAGATATTGAGAGACATTAATCAGGTCCCCCCTGAGTCTTCTTCTCTCCAGGCTGAACAGCCCCAGCTCACTCAGCCTTTCCTCACAGGTGAGATGCTCCAGGCCCTTCAGCATCTCCAGAGCTCCTCTGGACTCTCTCCAGGAGATCCCTG
>VZTU01008321.1:0-15112 GCA_013400835.1 Zapornia atra
CTATGATTCTGTGAGTCTATGATATGATATTATTTTTTCTTCCCTCCTTAAAGTGCTGGGAAACTCTGGTTGGCCAAGATATCTATCGCCTGGTTGTCGTTGACTTCATCTTCTGTTTGCTTGGCTCTTTCTTTGGGGAGTTTTTACGAAGGTGAGTATTACTGTGCTGAGTTTGTTCTTACTCATTAACCAAAGACACTGTTTCCTTCTCCAAGGAGAAATCCAACAGTAGCATGACTGTGGCACCACTGAAGCTTCCCTGGTTGTCCCTACCAGGCGCAGTCTATTGGGATGTGCCTTATGTATGTTGCAGCTCCTTAGGAGGAAGTCAGAGGGTGTAGTGTGTCCTCACACTGTGTCCTTCTTCCCTTTGGAGGTGGAAACGTTGTGCTCCTCTCGATCTCCTGAACGGTGTGACAGAGGGCCAGGGTGTGAAGCAGCGAGTCTTGCTGTTCAGCACATGCACAGGCACACTGCTGGCTCTCCCTGGGGCTTTTTCCTCCTCCTTATGTCACTCTACAGACTGCACTCAAGGTTAAAAGCTTATTTTAATCAGTCTTAATAAAGCTGTGATATGACTCTCAAGTGTAGGGTGCCATAGTACGGTGAGGAAGTGTTTTTAACCAAACATGAATACAGCTACACACATGAGCAACAAGTGATTTAATTCTGACATCTGCTGTGTGTACCTTCCTCTTGCCACACACGTTATTTCTGACTGGAGGTGGTAGAGTAGTCGAGTGGTTGCCAGCTCTAGAGACCTTGTGGGGTTCCTGGCTGTGCTCGTTTACAAGCACATGATGTGAACAATCCTGGTTTACAAGGTAGGACTCTGTTAACTGTACTCTAAATCAACAAGAGCCACCACTGGGGAGCCCTTGATTGTCCCTTCACAGCTCTTCCTGGTGTACTTTAATCCTCCTCCAGTACAGATAGAAAGCCACCTCCCAGCAAAAGGTCACAGCACCAGAGGTGTTGTGTCAGCTCTGAGTGTCCTTCGCTCAGCTGTGGGAAGCACCAGTCTAGAGCCAGGAAAGATTAAAATACAGTTATTTGTAATTACTTACATGCATCCAGAGTAACCCCCTGCAAGCCCAGCCCTGATCCATAACCCAGCTGGGACCAGGGTGGCACAGAGACCTGTATTCCAGGAGACAGGGGATAGTTACCACAACCTTTGCACTGCTCTTGCTACGATGAGCAGAAACAAAACTTCCCAGCTCAGGAGAAATTAAGTGATAAAAAGGGGGTGCTGGTGCTCAGTAGTAATCCTCTGGGCACTTGCTGACCTGTGTGTATCCTAGCTACCTGTGACCTCAGCTAGTTTAGAGTACACTTTAGGGTGTGTTAAGGGTACCAGTCTGCAAGATGGTTTTTTTTTGATTGAGCCTGAAATTTTTCAAGACTCAGGAACTGAAGAGATGTTACAGGTTTGTCCTTGAGACCGTTTCAACTGTTTTATCATAAGCATAAGCATAATCTGCTGATACAGCTACAAATGCTTTCCCCCCACACTTTTTTTCTGAGTTGCATAAAAAATATCCTAGCTCTTATTTCACTCCCAGTGTGTGTTCTGGGGAATCTGCTTTTGACACATTCTGTTTCACTTTTGATGTGCCATCTGATCAACGAGCTGTGGCTGCTTTGCATGACGTGTGGGTAATGAAGCCCCTGAATAATTTGCCATTGATGCTAGGATTCAGGTCACCTGTAGAGATTTCTGCAAAGGGTTTTATCACTTAATAAATGCTGTATTGTTGTTTTCTGTCCCCCCAGAATTATAGGAACCACAGTCTATGCAGACCTGGGGCTGCCAGAGTTTGATATCGGACGAAATGTTTTAGATCTGATCTACGCACAGACTTTGACCTGGTAAATTCTACAGTTATGGCCAAAATTCCATTTGCACTTAGAAACACTGTGTAATATTCTTATATCCCCCTTTATTCTTATTCCCCCTTTATTCCCTCCTCTCAAGGGGGAAGGAGCAGGATAAATGCCCAAGGGAGGTGATGTATGAAACACCTCTTGTGAGGGCTGTGACTTGCAGCGCTCTCTGTAGCTCCACAGGTACTAACAACAGCTTCAGTCAGTTGTTTACCCCAGGCCTCTGGTCTTGGAGAAGCCCAGAAGAGGAACATGAAAGAGTTTTGATTCCTTCTCCCCTGTAACAGTGTTCCTCTTGAACTGGTCTCAGTATTAATCCTGGAAAAGCTGCTGTATTTCTAAGAATGAGCCTGTTACACTCCAGTTATGACAGGATTTTGCAGCTGTGTCCATAGATCGGTGTGTTTGAAGCTGTGTATTTTTTAAGGGTTCACTTGCTGCTCCAGGATTATCTTTCCAAATAAGCCAGCACTAACTGTGTGTGAAGTTGGGGTGATGTTTTCTGCTTTCAGTGCACTGAGAGCTGTGTGGTGAGTAGCAAAGATGTAACCTTTCTCTTACAAATCCTTGCAGGATTGGTATCCTCTTCTCACCTCTGCTGCCTGGTATCCAGCTGATAGCATTTTCTGTAGTATTTTATGTGAAAAAGGTAACAAGCTTTACATGTATTTATCACAAATTGACACTGTTTGAAATCTGGGCAGGATTTCTTGCATTGAAGTGCTGGCTTTGTCTGGAGGCCAGGGGACTTCGTGTTTAGGGGAGCACTTCAGTTGACTGGGGGTTGGTGGGGGTGTGCTTTAAAGGATCACAGTTTAGCTGCCTTCCCTTGAATTACAAATCTGTGAAACTTGGGGGTGGGTGTAATGTGGAAGGGTTATAGGAGGGTTAAGACCACAGTTAGAAAGGGGAGAGAATAAAGTAGTGAAATTAAAAGCTGGGGAATTAAGGGTGTACAAGTGCCTATGTCAGTGTAGGCACTTGGCCTGCGACTTTGGCTTCCTGCTTCCTGCCCAGAACCATGCCCCCTGAGCTATCCACGTGTAAGCAGCGTGATTCAGCTAAAGACCATGGCAGCAATGTCATCTTTGCAGAGTTCTTTGTCTCAGTAGGGTGACTAGATGATAGATTGTTGGGTCACTGAACAGTTTGTAGCTCAATGTGGAAGAGCAAAGCTATAGCTAGAAAACACTGAGTCAGACTTTACTGAATGGTGGGTCTGTGTATGCTATGAAGCAAACTCTACCCACCAGCATCCTGAAGAACCCATCAGAACCTCATTTTGCCTCTAATGTTTTTGAGGTCTTCTAGAACTACAGTGTATTTATCAAATTCATACAAAAAGTTGCTGGAAGCTTTGGATAGATGCTGTTCCAGCAACTGCTGCCAGCAGTTTCAGTGGGATTGACTTTGAACCAAGTTGGAGTAGCAGGTAACACCATTCCAAGAGCCATTCATCTCTCTAAAGGTCAGTCTGATGATGAACTGCCAACCCCCTCGCAAAGCCTGGAGAACAGCTCAAATGATGACGTCCTTCATGTTCCTGCTCTTCTTCCCCTCCTTCCTGGGAGTCCTTTCTGTCATCGGGGTCACTGTCTGGAGGTATGGAACATGGCTGGGGCTGTGCTGCCTGACCTGAGCCCAGGCAGAGGAAGCTCCATTTTCCTGTAGAATGAGCTGTATTGGTCACTGACAGGAGGCTTCAGGTGTTCAGGAGAGGTTCTGTGTGCTGAAAGCCAGGGGTGCTCAGTGAGTTTGCAAGAATCTGGTTAATGCAATAACTTGTCCTGTAAGAAAGTGGGAGGAGAAACAAAGATACCTGGAAGGTTTGGGTTTAAATGTCATGGCAAATCTGGCTTTTCCTCTCCCTTAAAAGTTTCTGTGGCCTAGTCCTAGCTCCTGAACTGACTTACGTTACAGGCCACATGGCTCTGCACTGGAGAAACACCTGCAGAAACAATATTGAGGTCAACTTCTGGTTTATTCACAGGCATCAGAAGCTCTTTTTCAGGGGTGCTGAGCTCTGCACTAAGTGTTTTGGTTCTTACTGGTATTTTCAAGCTGCTCAGTTCATGTGCACGTTGCTCTGATGGCAGTAACGATGGCAGATGGGCAGCTCTTCCCTTGTACGTGGCAATTCTCAGCTTTCAATATTCACTAAGCCAGGTTGCTACACCTGAAACCAGGTGGGATGGGATATTTTAAAGCAGATTTTTCTAGGTGGGAATTTTGGAATGATTCATTTTCAAAAGAAACAACACTTTCCTGCTTCAGTCTGCCTGAAAATGTGAGTTCTTGCTATGGGGGCTGCCTTACTGCAGGCATGTGTGTCAAGAATGTCTATAAGCCACCTGTCACTGTATTGCTATATATATTTTATATATATATGACAATAATATATAAAATTAAAATTATTTTATAAAAATATATTTTATGTATATTAATATACAAGAAACATTTCATACAGAAATATGAACTGTATTTTATATTGTAATATATTCTAACAAAGTTTAAATATATTATTATATTTTATACAAATGATTTTTAATATATTTATTATATGAAAAATTATATATATATTATATAATAGAAAACTTGGAAACCCAGATTTTTTATGGACTTGTTGCACATAGGTCAAGATTGTGTCCAGTTCTGGGCTCCCTGGTATAAAAAAGACAGGGACCTCCTGGAGAGAGTCCAGAGAAGGGCTACAAAGATGATTAGGGGCCTGGAACATCTCCCCTATGAGGACAGGCTGAGTGAGCTGGGACTGTTTAGTCTGGAGAAAAGAAGACTTAGGGGGGACCTAATTAGTGTGGATAAATATCTTAGACATGGGATGCAGGGGGAATTGGCCAGCCCCTTTTCAGTGTCTGTGGGGACAGGACAAGGGGCAATGGCTGCAAATCGGAGCGTAGGAAGTTCCGCACCAACATGGGGAAGAACTTTTCCCCAGTGAGGGTGACAGAGCCCTGGAATAGGCTGCCCAGGGAGGTGGTGGAGTCTCCTTCTCTGGAGATATTCAAGTCTCATCTGGATGCCTGTCTGTGTAATATGAGATAGGGAGCTGCTTTGGCAGGGGGGTTGGACCTGATGATCTCTTGAGGTCCTTTCCAACCCCTACGATTCTGTGATTCTGTGATTGTGTTCATGGGGCTGGGTATCAATCTGTCCCAGCGTGGTGGTGTGTCTGGGGTTGGCGTGTTAATGGCTGGAGGGTGACCCAAGTGAAAAATCAAATGTAGATTTTGGAAGTTCCCTGAGGCCCCAAAGAGAGCTGAGGGCTACAGCAAGCCAACCAGCATGTTGGTGTAACTGAGTGACTGGCTGACACGTGAAGCTTTAGGTAGCTGCTGTCTCACGCTTCCAGGTTGAAGCCTTCAGCAGAGTGTGGCCCTTTCAGAGGTTTGTCTTCCATGTTCGCTGCAGTCTCTGAGTGGATCAAAGTCCTGGAGAGTTACACCGCCTCCAAATGGGTCGTGTGGATCTACCATAACTTGATCACAAGTGAACTCTTCTTCTTCATCCTCTCTCTTCTTGTCCTGTAAGTACTTGCTAACACTTAAATACACCGGGAAAGGACCTGAAGTGGGACACATTTACTGTGACATAGTAATAAATTGCAGAGTATATTTTCAAGCCTCAGTGATGGTTGTAGATTAGAAATCTGTGCATTTGAGGTATATGAAGTTATAAACCCTGTTCCTTTTATGTTAGGATGCCAAAGCTTTTCACAGTCCACCTTCCTGCTAACCCTAGCACATGCTGCTTTTCACTGGACATGGCTAGTGCATTGGTGCCTCAGCCCCAGGTCTTGGCACCACTGGCACATGTGGCTTCAGGAATTCTTGCAAGCAGACACACGTAGGCAGGCTGGATTGCCTTTTCCCCTGCTTTCCCCTTCCCAGCATGGGCTGTGCACACCACTCTCATAAAACAAGATCCCACTCATTGTAGTGGGACCAGGGTGGGCCAGGAAGTGCTTGGTGTGGTGACTGAAGGTCCAGGAATGTCTCTAAGCAGAGTTTGGGCAAGAGTTGTCCAGAGTTGGGCAAGAGCATCAGGTTCCTCTTTGTTATCTGAAATGCACCTTGTATTGTTGACTGACTTGAACTGTCGCTCTCGAGTCCAGGTCCATAGATCTTCAGGGCTTTTCTATGAGAATGTCTTAGGCAGTTTCATGTGTTTGCCATTCCTTGTGTAATTACACACGTGTAGTTTTAATGTCTGTGTCTGTATGTGTATATATATATTTTTAATGGTAAAACAAGGTAACTTTCTGCTGAGGCAATGACTGAGGGAAACACTCGTAGGTTTGAGTACTAATATGTTGGACTCTTCTCTTTTTTTGTGTGTCTGTGCTTAGAATTGTTACTTATCTTTACTGGCAAATAATAGAAGGAAGAAAGACCATGACCAAACTCTTAGAGAAGCAAATTATTAACGTAAGTCTGACTTCCAGCTTTATCTTTTCTTTAAATGCAGCTTCCTTGTCCCCTGCCTCATCCTGCCATTGTGGAGCTGGAACCTGCTTTTCCTGTGATGGTTCAAGGGAGGGTGGGAGCTGCAGGGAAACTGAACTCACAGACTTGTTGCAAAGTAACTTATCTTCCAGCTGCGCTGCTGCAGCTCCCTCTGCAGACAGCTGATTTTAGAACGAAGGGAGTTTCAGTGATTACTCTGGTGGATGATTACTCCTAGGCCTTGAGCCTCTCAAGAACGACAGGTCCATTCCAGCTAACGATGAAATGTGTCTTGGCTGCAGGAAGGGAAGGATAAAGTGTTTCTGCTTAACAAACTCCGGGCACTGCAGAGGGCAAACCCGTCTGTGCAGAGAGCTCCAGGCCTGCAGGTGGGTTTGGGAGCCCAGGTACTGCTGTTCTGGTCGCACGCTTGGTATGATTTTGGGGGTTCCTCTGGCCTTGCAGAGCGGCTGCATTTGGGGGGATGTCTCTAGTGAAGCCTTCACATAAGTTGATGACTTGCTAAGGATACTGGGAAGTTCCTTAACTCCTTGTTCCAGACTGGAATTTAACCTGGGAAGGATACAGAAACCTCCTTGCCCGCACTGGCTGCTACTTAAATGATGAGGCTGAAGAAAACCTTCCCAGGATGGGGGTGCAGTGATGGTCACCAAAGGGCTTGGCCAGACCTGAACCTTGCTGGGGTGGGGGGATGCCACCCTCCCAGTCCAGACTCCGTGTTTTCCTTGGGGGTTTGGGGGTTGTCCCCCCCAAGTCAGCTGGGGTAAAGCAGAGTGCTTCAACCTACCCATTTTACATCCCAAACAACATCAAGATAAATTGAAGCCATTAGATGTCTGTTTATCAAGTCTGTGCTGCCCGCTGAGCCCCTCATTGGTGTTAAAATGTGTGTGTGGGGATGCTGCCCAGTTCTTGTTGGGGTTGAGTGAAAACTTTATCTACATATTGGTGAAGAAAAAGGGTCTGATGGGTACCCCCTAAGCCTGAATCCCCCATATGATTGGCCATCATTAATGGGTGAGACAAATACCTAGTGACAACTGTTGATAAACACATGGTAAACATACGTATGTGGTAATGTAAACATTGCCTGTACAGGGGGAGCTGGAAGTGAACAGGCATTTTCTCTGTGCTGGGGACTTCCGGATACTGGACAAGCCTGTGGCCACATCCAGGGTTGTGGGTGGGAGTCCTGCGGGGAGTGTTGAGAGCCCCAAGGTGGGGGTTCCTGTAGCTGTGAGCTCAGGCTTCGGGAGGTGCCAGAACAACCCCGTTGTGGATCTGGCTGAGGAGCCACCTCCCTAAAACAAGGGTGGTGGCCTCAGATGTGAGGAGCACGGGCCATGATTTGTTCCGTGGTTGGACTGCAGCACTGCTGATGCCAAGTGCTCTAAATTTTAGAGAGACCCTTTGGACCGCCTGCCCAGGGACCCAGTCCAGCACATGCCAGGCTACCTGGAGAGGACTCCAGAGAGAAATCCAAGCACATCCTACGATGAGGTGAGATGGTCAAAAGGGCATCTCTGCTCAGTTTCCCTACATAGAACCGGGGGCAGGATACAGACAGTGGCTGTAGCATTGAGCAAAGAGTTTTTATAGAAATAACTGTGAAGATTAATTGGAGCAGGCACAAAAATGCCATCAGAGTACTCATACTCACAAAGCTGCTTAAGAGCTAGAGAGTATGGCTTTGAGCAGGTGATGGGCAGCTCCTAAATTACAAGGGGACAGGCATGTGAGGGAAACCTCAACCTAAATCCTCTTGTGACTTCTGTTTTCAGTATCCCGGTTCCCCTGGGATCGCAAGGGCGACTGGCTTCCCAAGAGGTGAGCAACCACTGCACAACACACAGCAGCTCTTGGCTCTGTAAACTGTTTGCTGTAGTACAGAGGTGCAATGGCCTGATGTGCGAGGGCAGAGTTTCAGCACCTTGTACCAGCAGAAAGCAGAGAGGCTGGAGCTTGGTAACTGCTCCCTGTAGGATGGGCAGCTCCTCAGGTGCCGAGCACAGGCTGGAGCTGGATTTCTGTGTGTAAAGGAGGCAGCTTGTCTCAGGGAGCAGGCACGGATGGGAGCATCCCATCCCATCCCATCCCATCCCATCCCATCCCATCCTGTTTGATACTTCCCATCTCACTGTGAGCCTCAGCAGGGGTTGTTGATGGTGCAGAGGAGGCCCTACAACACGGCATGTCCAGAATGAAACGAGCTCTGAAAACTTGGTGGCAGTTTGACCTATTCCTGGCTTACAGAGACACAGAACTTCACAGATACGACATGGGGCTCTTAGTGGGGGTGGGTGGCTGTTACACCGACACAGCAGAGTTAACGTTGATTCTTTGTGCAAACAGATTGGGAGGTGCCCCAGGCCAGTGGCACCCCAGGCATGTCCGAGGCGCTGGCGCTCGCTCTGCGCGCCAGAGAAGCAGCACAGCAGGAGGACGAAGACTACAGCGACTTTCGACCATGAGCAGCCAGAATCAACGTGTTTGCACTAATGACTGAGAGATCCCTTCAGAGATTATTTTTTTAACCCCCTCTGGAAGAGAAAACCTGTAGCAGAGCTGGGAAATGCCTTCCACCTGCAGTTACTGGTATGGTAGGGAATATCCTGGTGAGAGTTGGCCTTTCCCCAGGCCCAGCCCTTCCCCTGTACAGTAACTGGGCATTTCTGGGCTAAATCCAAGCAAACCTGTGTGCCTCCTGTAAATAAAAGCTCTGGCCTAAGCTTGCTTTTATAGCAGTTACATTGTTCAGAGTGCTTTGGTCTGAGCTAACCCAAACACGAAGCCAGAATCCAATAGAAGGAAATTAAAGACATGGCAGTGGCTGCAGAGCGATGGGTGTGAAGCAGGGTGAGCTGCTGTTCAGCTCCGGCTGTTGGGTACAGTCACACCAAACCAGCTCTGATGCAGCAGGCTCTCAGACCCTTGTTTATGTGACTACTTACTAAAGCTCTCATCCGTGCAAACCCTGTGTGCCAACAAACCACTTACACATACCTGTGCCAGGAAGGGGCAGAGGGGATGTAACACAGCTGATCATTTCTCTTTATCCAGCTGGCTCTGAGACACGGGCTGCAGGTTGTTATTGAGTCACACCTCGGGTTTGTTAGCCTGTACTCCACCACTGCCTCTTTCCTCCCTCCTCAGGGCACTCAGTGTACAGACGCCATAGGGAAGAGCTGCATCTTTTCAGTTGGGGTTGGTGACAAGCCAAACCAGCCACCAAAGGTACATAAACTTTACACAGAGCTTTGCTTTCCCTGTTCTCCTGGGACTGACCAGTGTGAGTGTTTGCACTGGGGGCGGTGGCCTGACAAGCAGTGCCAAACCCCAGACCTTTGGAGCCGGGGCCCTGTGCTGCTCACTCCCTGGGAATGGTGGGAGGGGTAGGGGCTGACGCAGCTGGGAACCGGTGGTATGCACAGTGCAGGATGCACAGCTGCAGCCTGAGTGTTGGCTCTGCAACGGGGGTGAGGGTGAGTGATGAACAGAAGCAGACTGGGGTAGAGCTGGCTCCACACAGTCTTTCTGCTCTGGCTAATTGCTGCCCATCCCTCCAGCGCAGAGCCAGGCTTGCTCACAGCACAGGGCTGGAGGAGAACATGGAGGGGTTGTACTCAGTGGAACAGCCAGCCAGTAACGTGCACTCCTGAGGACATCTGACATCACCACGGTACCTAGGAGCTGTCAGACACTCGTTTATTGTAACTGCAGCCACTTTTGATTTCAAGTTAAATCCAGGTTACATTTCCCCCCTCTCCTTGTGAGCACCCCTCAGTCATGCAGACAATCAGCAAAGCAAAAAGACAGTTTAGCTCTATTTGTCCTACCACAACCCACACTCCATACAAACACACTCCTGTGCTGTGTCAGTAGAAGAAATAACCTTCTCCCCCAGCAGAAGTCTGGAAGATGATCCTCAGGCTTTATTCAGTACTTCTCATAGTCTTCACATTGAATGTGGGGCACAGGCTTGCTGCTCCTTGTCAGGATGTGGCCCAGCCGCCTTTCCCCACAGGTGGAGCAAAATACAACCACCCTCTCTTTTAGCACCATTCTTTCAAGGTTTGGATTTGAGACAGGGACGTGGGTGGGCTCAAGATGCATCAACCAACCTCAAATGTTACACAGTTGTCCGACAGGCCATTTAACTTACTAAAGATGGTGGTATGATTTTAAACTGCCACCAGAGGTTGCTAGTACAACTTTATAACCAAGACTTGAACAAAGCAGAGGAACAGCCTGAGAATTACAAAGCAGCCCGTGCCCGGAGCATCTCGCCCAGTTAGCTTTTCACATCTGAGCCTTCCACACCCCAGCACCATCTCCCTCAGCTTGGTCCAGCCTTGCAGCCACAGAGATCCAACTGTGCAGGAGTTAAATTCCTCCTCCTCCTTTTCCCAGCACCTTCGTTAGCCTCCTGTATGCACCAGCACGTACCTCTCTGCAGTGAATTCACACCCACACGAGTAGGACGATGGCTCGTTGAGGGGGTGAGTGTCCATGAAGCGTGGGTCTAGTAGTGCGGCTCGCAGTCCTCCACCAAGCTGTCGGTGATGTAGCTGCAGTTCAGGACGTTTTCATAGTAGTGTTTCTCTGCAAAGGTGTTCACTGTCCAGGCAACTACCTGAACTCCTCTTGCAGACCAGTGCCTCACGTACTCTCTGCAAGGAACAACTGCACGTAAGAGGAGGCCGACTGCCAAGGCTACAGCTGACCTTTAGTCCTGCATCAGTGTCACATCACATAGTGTGTCATCTATTGCAACATCATCTTTTTGTGGTTTATCACTGTAAATGGTCAAAACCAAGAGGCTTTCTTCCCCTTTGAAATTAAACTGAGGATCTGATAGATAAAAATACAGATTGTAAAGACAGAGGCTTAAAATAATAAAATAGCCCAGAGTGAAGAGACTGAACAGCCCCAGGTGATGCAAACCGGAACACCCTGACTGACATACGCTGTGTGACCGCCGCCCTCACACACCAGCAGACTGACACCGCCACCCCACACCGAGCCACCTCCAGCACTTACTGAGAAACAAAGTTTTTCTGTATGAGGAAAGCTGACACCCCACACAGCCGCCACAGGAAGCTGTGTAGGCTCCAATCCAGAACGACGTCCATCATCATGTACAAGTAATGTTTCCAGGAGGAGCTGAAGCGGGGTGTCCCGTCCCCCAGGTGACTCAGGTGCCAGGGCCTGTGTGTTAGCGCCGTTACAACGTTTCGGTCGGCTTGTCGCATCTGGGAGATGAAGAGGAAGAGACTCTCATTCACAACAAAGCCCTAGACATGGGGAGAGCTTAGGGAGGAAGTGCTAGTAGCTTGCATCTGCAGCGCTACCGGATCCCTCTGTAACCTTTTAGTAAAGCTGCTGCTGCTGCTATTTCAGGGGGTTGGGGTTTTCTTCTCTTTTAAAACATACAGAAGAAGCAACTGCTCTTGTGTTAAGAGGAGTGCAGAACAGGCAGGTGATGGAATCAAATGTGGCAGTGAGAATTAGGAAACCGTTTTGAGACCAGTTTACACTCATGTCAGAAGACATGGGGTATTCGGCAGCGCCCCTGCACACCTGAGGCCTGGCCACAAGCCAGCTCTGGGAGTCACACACTTTCTTCTGTGTAGCTCAGAGTGGAGGGAATTGCTCTAGATTGACACATGCATCTTATGAGCACAGAGTGATCTCGTAAGGTTATGCAGGAGACTGATTATTTACACTTCTATTTAAAAAATAAAAAAAAAAGGTCTTTTTAAACACCCCCAAAGTAACCTGGGGCTGGGAGCTGGGTCTCTTCCTGAAATTCCCAGACAGAACTAACAAAGCCCAAAGTAAACTTTTAGGAAAGGTCACCTTATAAACAACGTCTGGCATGAAAGAACAGACTATGCTGCTGCTGTACAAACGCGGAAACTCCAGGTAGAGTTGTTTCAGGGCGTTAACTGCCTGCCAATGAGACACACAAATGTTAGCTTTGTACATAGGCTCTGGTTTACTTGGTGCTGCAAAATCATTTTAAAATAATCCCCTCTAAAAAGACCTTCATGTTTTGTGTAACAAGATTGCAATGGAAAAGGGGGAGAAGGAAAAGAGCCTCTTGTTTGTATCACGAGCACAGAAACGGCATTTTGGAGTTTGCACAGCTCTGCTCACAGCAGTGAGCAGCATCCTCAGTGCTTGGAATCCCTTAAATACATTGTGGATATAATTCTGAAATACTAACAAGGGTTTAGTTCCTCAGAAAAATGTGTTTAGTTCCATGTTTGGCTATGCTAAAGAAATATTCAATGTCAATGACTGATCACTTGTTCCTGCCTTCAGTAACGAAAATTATAGACAAATCATAGATCCCCAGTTGGAGGCTGAAGAGAGACACTTGCTCCTCCCAGCACAGGCAGGGAAAGCACAGTGCTGCTTCACAGCAGCGCTGGGAGCGGAACTCAGCTCACACAACTCTCAGGCTGACTTTAAGTCACAGCTTCCCAGACAAACAGAGGAAATGTGTCACTTTTGCTTGGAAGCCCAGCCTGGGGTGACACAAAGAGTTGGCCTGGCCTCACTCTCACTCATGTCAGAGAAGGGACAGCACCACACGTGCTGGACTGGAACCAGCAGAGCAGCCGCTGGACACCCAAAGGAAGGGTGGAGGAAGCAGTACCTGACTCGCATGGCCTTTGACATCGAAGTAGATGGTAAGATTGTGATGCAAAGACTCCACAACAGCTTCTCTCAGAGTTGGCACCTTTTCACCTTGGAATTTGCTCCTGCAGAAACAGAGACTCTCTCAGGAATGCAGCCAAGGTCCACGTGCACACACAGAGGCACTCATGTCCCCAGCTACCCTGCAGTTTCCCTGACACTCCTGAAGGCAGTTTGCCAACACACCCATGTTCAAGGTGGGGCCAAGCACCGCTGCAGCGGCAGCTCTCACCCAGAAGGCTGCGTATGTAGAGGGATACAAGGCATCTCCTTTCCACCCAGAATCCCACCAGACTGTGGCATCTGCCCAAATTCAAGGTCTAATCTGATACTCACTGGCCCCATATCCCAGAGGAACCACAAACCTCAGCTCTTCACCTGCTTCCTCCACTACCACAACAAAGCTTTCAGTCCCAGCTGCTGACCCCTTTATCCTGCTTTGGCTGCACCCCCCAGCCCAGAGCCAGAAACTGCAGGTCCTGGCAGAACCAGCAAGACAAGCCAAGGATGGAGAAGCAGGTTCCCACATCCAGCAGTTATTCCCAACAAGGTGACAGTGAACAACTGTCCATGTGGAATGGTTTAGGTGATCACCTTTCCAGTAACAGACAGGGAAGATGTTATGTGTACCACAGCCCCAAGTCTGGAAAATCCCTAACATGGTGTCCTCAGGAGCACACGCTATGATTTCTTCTCCTAAAAGGGATTCACTTGTGATACTGTACAAGTTGTATTGTTACCAGAATTTCAGTAATGTAGGAAAATACTTCCCACTGGAAAGGACCTCATCAGGCACTGGGTCAGAGCTCCTACCTCAGACTGCCCAGGAAACCTGTCTGGCTCCTTTCCAACAGCGTAATCCCAATGTTCACGCTCCCCAAACCACAATTAGTCAAGAAATCAATGTGAATGAGTTATAGAAGGAATTACTTGAGCCAATTTTAACATATAACGAACCTCCCAGTATCTTTAGTGTCCTGCAGCCAATTTGGTAGGGCTTAACCTCCCTCACATGAGGTGCCTGTGGATTTTGTCCTTGAAAGCCAATTATCTCAACTCTGCTTCAGTGTTCCTACTGCAAGGACATAAGGAGATACTGTCTCATGTGCTTCTAAAATCAAATGAGAAGCTACAGAGGGGACTGAGTTTTAAATTTACAAAAGTTTTCATCAGCAATAGGTCAAATCAACAATTCTGTTTATGAAGAATGTTCATTTACCACAGCCTGTGCTTTGCAGATGGATTAAGCCTCCTAATTTCATCAAAAGTCAAGTCACACAATCTTCCAGACCCATCGGTCGTCCTTTCCACTGTATCATCGTGTATTAGAATGGGAACACCATCTGCAGTGAACTCCAGATCCAGCTCGACACCTGTTGCTCCATTCTCAGCTGCCTTAAAAGAAATAAAAAAAAAAAAGTAAGTCACATACACACCAGAAAGCTTTACAGATTTAACACAGGTACAGCTGTGATTAGCTTGCATTCTGGTCAAAAGCCATAAACTCTTAACTGGAGGTTACTCCAGAGGTATCTGCCAAGGAAGGATCTCTTGCACAGCTTCAGAATTTATCAAAGGGCCCTGCCATGCCTGAAGGTGAGGAACCATCAGAGCAGCAATGTCACATCATCCTAGAGGTGATGCCGCTCACCGACTCCAGGTGATTCTCAGGGACAGATTCCGACCGCTGGCTGCACCATGACACCCCCCAGGGGAGGCAGCCATAGGTTCTCGCACTACTGGGTCTTCCTTTAGTGCTGGATTCTCGGTACAGATCTTCAAGGCTTAGAAAGCAAAAGCTCTGCTACTGAGCTGCTGTCTGCAGCGTATTCCGTTGCAACGCCAGCAGAATACAGCGTGTCATTCCTGCTGCGCCGCCCAAGGATCCGCCAGCGGGCTGGAACGCTGCGGGCTGCACGCCTGACAGGCCACGGGCCTCCTGCGGCCAGTCCGAAGAGACCGGAGTTACCTGGGGGACGGGTTCGGCGCCGGCTCTCTCACCGGCCGTAACCCCGGTGCGTGCGGCTGCCCACCGG
>VZTU01008321.1:15785-73854 GCA_013400835.1 Zapornia atra
CCCAGCGCCAGCCAATCGGCACCCAGCCGCCTCTCACCGGCAGCCAATCAGCACCCACCTGCTTTCAGCTAACCCTCACGTTAGCTGTCACTGTCAGCCAATCCGCGCTTGGCCACGCCCACTAGGAGGTGCGGCCGGCGCAGGCCCAGCCCCGCAGCCCCAGGCCCGGCCCCGCAGCCCCAGGCCCGGCCCCGCAGCGGGCCAGCCCCGCACAGCAATGTGGATTATTGCAGACAAAAACCGGCGAGGTAAAACCGAGCGGCGCTGGCCGAGGGACAGGTGTCGCCGCGCTGGGCGGGTGCTGCCGGGCTCGAAGCGCGGCTCCTTGTTGCCCAGGCCCCGTCCGCCGGCTCTCCAACAGCCCAAGGCCCAAAGCCCCCGGCGCGGCGGGTCTTCCCGGAGGACGGGCTCCTGCGGGCGGCAGGGCTTGGTGGGGAGGGCGGGTAGAGGCGGCCCGCGGCGAGGGGCGCCCGGCGGCGGGGCAGGACCGGGCAGCCCGCTAGACTGCGCTGAGCTCCTGTGTGTTTCAGACAGCCGAGGTGTATGTTGGTGCCCTGTTGCCCCAGCCGGTTGGAGCCCTGGCGGTACCTACTGCCCGTGGCCGCCTGCTTCTCCCCGGTGTGTCTGGGAAGGGCCCCGCGTGGGCGCAGTCGTGGAGGGAGTGATGGAGCGTCGAGTTAAACGGCTCCCGTGCTCCAAGGCTCTCGCTGAGCCATTCGTTAGGGCTAGAGACGGTGACGTTTAACATGTTGGAGAGGCAGCAGGTGAGGGAGTCGGCTTCTGAGACAAGACCGGCAGCTTTAAGACCTAGAAACGTTCGCTACGTGTGTAAGTGTAAATTAACTGCCCCGGGCCGGGTGCCGGCTCAGCCCCGAGCGTCTCAGGGCGGATAGGATGTCAGCCGCGACACCGGGCTGCTGCTCTCCCCCACGGAGCATCACCTCGTTCTCACACTTATCTTCCTCATCGCAGCGCGCTCGCTGAAACCGATACCGGCGCTTGCGGTGCTGGCTGGGCAGGGACCGCGCGGCCCTGCGCTGCTCAGCGTGAGCGAGCGGAACAGCCTTCACCCGCGCTGGCGGGGAGTGAGTCTGGCAGAGCGGGGGGTGCGAATCCCGGGGAACCCAGGGAACCGGAGCTGCCTCTGCCCGGCAGCCGGCCCGGAGCTGACGGGCTTGTCCCGGGAGGACCACACGCCTGAGGGGTCTGTCTGTCGGTCAGGCTCCCGTCCTTTCTTAGAGTAAAGCGGGAGGGTTTCCTCCCGGAATATCCGGCCCGGCCGCGTCCCGTGGGCGGGGGGAAGCGGGGCCGCGGTGCGCGCTGGGGCTTGTAGTGCTGCGGGGCGGGGCGGCACCGCGGGTTGCCGGGCTACTGGGAGCGAGCGGCTGGGCCAGGTCGGGCNGGCTGCGAGGGCTCGGGGTGCCGGAGCGGGCGGGAGGCAGGCGGGCGGAAAGGAGCCGGGCTCTGCGAGGGAACAAAAGCGTTGGGAGGCGGCGCTGGGCTCGGAGCGGCGGCTTCGCGGGGACGGGCGGCCTCGGAGGCGCCGGGGCTCGGCGGGGAGCAAGGCTGTGGGTTGTCTTCTGGTGGAGGCGGCTCACGGCAGGAGGCACAGGTTCGGCCCCTGAACCTGAAGGCTGCTCTCGCTGTGATACCGGCGTAGTTCTCGCTTAAGTTTAAAAATCCGGTTGCGATTTTATGTATTGGCTTGGGGGTTTGTTTTCAGCTTACAGGGTCTGTTGTGGGAGACCTTAAAGGCTTCATCTGGATGGAGATGAAGATTGTGGTGCGTGTGATTTTGTAAATCTCCATTATCTCAACACTTGCTTCCTTTTCAGTGTACCTGGCATCACCACGTCTGCAGAATCTCTTTATATGGGGAAAGAAAGGACAGCTTTGCAGCTTTTGTTAATGATAGGAAGAAGGGAAACCTAATTGAGTTGTGTAAGGTAGAATTTGCTTCCCAGAACATGGTGATGCAGAGTGAGTTGTGGTGGCTTTTTTCTTTCATGCTCTTGGAAGTGTGTGGAAGAGTGACAGTACTATTCTTTGCAGCATAGTTAACATGAAGATGGAGGACTACGAAATATTCTGTAAGAAGCATCTTTCCAGACTCCAAGAAGAGGCAATAAAAAGAGAAACCTCTTTCCCTGTTCAGAACAGAAATATCTCCCTCATCCAATTCCACGGAGTTCCTGTGCTTTCCCCTCTGGTAAGCAGTGTGCACTGGTGGCTAAGAGAGCCAATGGGATCCTGGGATGCATCAGGAAGAGTGTGTCCAGCAGGTCGAAGGAAGTGATCCTCCCCCTCTACTCTGCCTTGGTCAGGTCCCAGCTGGAGTACTGTGTCCAGTTCTGGGCTCCCTGGTATAAAAAAGACAGGGACCTCCTGGAGAGAGTCCAGAGAAGGGCTACAAAGATGATTAGGGGCCTGGAACATCTCCCCTATGAGGACAGGCTGAGTGAGCTGGGACTGTTTAGTCTGGAGAAAAGAAGACTTAGGGGGGACCTAATTAGTGTTGATAAATATCTTAGACATGGGATGCAGGGGGGATTGGCCAGCCCCTTTTCAGTGGTCTGTGGGGACAGGACTAGGGGCAATGGCTGTAAACTGGAGCATAGGAAGTTCCACACCAACATGGGGAAGAACTTTTTCACAGTGAGGGTGACAGAGCACTGGAATAGGCTGCCCAGGGAGGTGGTGGAGTCTCCTTCTCTGGAGATATTCAAGTCTCATCTGGACACCTATCTATGTAATATGAGATAGGGAGCTGCTTTGGCAGGGGGGTTGGACCCGATGATCTCTCGAGGTCCCTTCCAACCCCTGTGATTCTGTGATTCTGTGTGGCTCTTTTCTCCCTTCCTTCCCCTGTGTGCTGTTGGCACGAGCTTTGATCTCTGCGTGTAATGATTCTCCTGAGGGTACAGCTCTGTTTGAGGTATTGTCTGGCTAGGTGTATTCTAAGCATTCCTAGCCTTAATTTTACAGTGTAAGGGGATGAGGGGTTTTTTTCCACATTTTTTCATCTCTTGAAATTTGTGGTCTTCACGAGGGGAGTAAAAATGGTAGTTGTGTTAAATACATGTTATTGCTGGGCTTAATTTTATGTAAAGCATTGACATTTCAAATATTGAACATGTGAGTTTGTTTAAAAGTGTCCCAAAAAAAAGGTGCAAAGATGAAATACTGAGGTAGTTAAAAAACTTTGAAGTAATTTTTTTTTGCATGTGTTTGCAGCTTCCTCTGCTGTATTTCACAGGCTCATCAATTATGTTAAGTCTTTCTGTGCCTAATGCAAACAGAGCCAAGCTGAACTGTTGACAGTCTGTGCTGTAATGCAGCTGGCTTCCTTGTTCAGGGATGCAAAGTATGAAGGATAAGGATATCCACTGGAGAGGGAGTGTTACACTGTAATGTTTGTCCTTTACAAATGAGGGGATATTTGTCTTGAGCCTGCTGAATTTTCTAAAACTTTGTGAAACCGGTTCTTGTAGTTTTGACTTTTATCCAAACTGTCTCCTGAAGAAGTCACTCAGAAGGTTTTCAGATGCTGCTTGTTGAAAGGATCCTGCAGACTGCTTGCATACGTTCCTCCCTTGTTGTGAAATTCACGTCTGGTTCAGGGAGGCAAGTGGGAGTTAGTCCTTCCCAGCCTGAGTACTGGTAGGAATGCAGGTCGCAGAGGGCTGGGCAGGGAGCCCAGACCTCAGGTCTCCACAGCGGTCTGGGAAGGGCCTGTCCTGCAGGCATTTGAAGTTGTTACTGTAGTATGTAATGCCCATGCAGATTTTTTATAAATGATAGGTTTAAATCCATGTGTGTGGAGAAGGCATTTCCTACATCTTCCATTTAAAAAAAGTCTAATAGTGTGCACTCTCAATGCCAGCTTCTTTTTAACCAAGTTTTGCCTTGGGTGATCGCTGTTCTGCTGTTCTGTTTGGTTTTCTTTTGAAATTTGCAGTTTCTGATATAAACTATGTGTCTTACACTCTGTTTTACAGCTCAGCCTTGAAAAGAAAAAGGAAATACAGCAATATAAGCAGAAAGCACTGGATCTGGAGACCTGGAGACAGAGCTCTCGGAAAAGCGCTTTGCTGCATCGTGTACAGGAGATTATAGAAAATGTTCAGGTACTGTTAGTCCAGAGAACTTTTTTAGAGAAAAAGTCTGCTTGTTGGAGAAAGTGGGCTTTAAGTGTTCATCCATATAAACCTGAAATTAATAGCAGTTAACTCTCCAGAGTCAGCGTTTGCCAGTTACTTCGTGGTAGGTGACCTGATAGTTGGTCATTTAGCGATAGTATCCACATTCATTGTCATGCACAGGGCTTGTTTTCACTGCTAAAGGCAGATCACACCAGATGGCAACTCCAAGCAACTGCATTATAAAAACAAATGAACAAAACCCCTGGTGTTAGAGCAACCGGCTTGCTTGATTTGCAAGCTTGTAGTTTAATAACCTATAGTCAACCTTCCGATTACACTTGCAACAACTCGTAATTCTGTTGTGTGCTTTGTAATTTTCCTCCAACTGTTTGTTCTCTTTGCTGCCTCAGCAATGAATTTAGTAGAGATTTAAATTGAAAAGAATATTAAATACATCTCATCAAGCAGTATTATTTATTTTTGAAGCAGTTGCAATACAGCCTTTCAATTAACCTCTTGCTTCACCAAGTACAGTCAGTGTGTAACTTGTTGAGTTACTGTGGTGGCAAACATAACTTGCTCATTTGCATTGTTTGCTGGCTCACACTTGGCAACGGTCACCGGGCAGGATTTGAAGAGCAGACCAGGAAGATATGTTCAGCACAAAATAAGTTAGTTTTCCTTTCAGGGGTAAGCTGTAGCACGTAGGGTAACTGTTAGGATAATCCTGGTATGAAAATCCTTTTAAACAAATGCTGGCATGTAATTCTCAAAGTAGTTTCCCCATGTACTTGACAAATGATAACTGATAGTTTGTTGTCTCTGGATTAACAGAGAAATTTAAGAATAGTTTATAGATCAGCTGTTTTCATTAGGAATTTTTTTTTATTTGTTCTTAGTCATCTCTAGGTCAATCTATATGTCATGCTGAAATTTTTCAATTACGTTTCTCATTAAATGTAAAAATATTTTCATATTTTAAGAGGAATCTTGCAAGATAATTTGAAGCTATAAAAACATTTGAGTGTGTCCAAATTACCCTGTGAAGAAAAGAGCATCTCTGCATTCACGTACTCGGTATTGGTGAAAACTCTGAGCAGACCATTATTCAAATTTATATTTTGATTAAAGTAATCTTTTTCTTACTGCAAAGAGCTCTGTGTTGGAGGTCATTTGAAGGAAATTGGTGGCATTCAAATTGAAGGTTTTTATTAGTTTTAAAGTGGCAGCATTCTTTTTTACGTTCAGGTCAAGCTTGCAGTAATCTGAAGGAGATTGCATCCCAAATATGTGATTTTTTTTCATTATTTGTTTGCAGATGAGGAAAGGACATAATGTGAGTGATGTGAATGCACAGGAGGCTGAGAATCCGTGTCCTGATTCAGATTCAAAGTCTGCGACTGACTTCTCCGCACAATCAGATACCAATTTGGCCTGTTCTCCTGAAAGGAATGGTTCCCTGGGGCTTGAAAAGACACCAGAACTTAGGCCATTAGATGCTGCTGGGCACAGGACATCAAATGTGCCAGGAATAGTTCAAGCAACAGAAGAAAATGTTTTTTTGAAGCAAAGTGAGACTTGCGTCCCAAAAGATGTCCCTTGTCCAAGGGCTGCGTCCCCTGACAGTGTGCGTAACAGGCTCGCCTCGCGCGCTTTGCAAAAGCAAGAGGGGCTGGGAGCGCCGCTGTCAGATGAGGAAGTCCAAGATCCGTACGTGATGAGTCTTCAGAACCTGATGAAGAAATCTAGGGAGTGCATTGAGAGAGAGCAAAGCAAGCGTAGCTCCAAAAGTAATTCGAAGAGGAGTACGAGTGAAAGCCATTCAGATAAAGAAAACGACAGCGTTAAAGCAACCGACTCTGGGAAAGAAAGAGCAAAGCTTACAGGCAGAAGTTGCACCACTCCGACGCCTGATAAACCCAGTCTTAACAAATCAAACACCCTTCTCCAAGGTGCCTCTGCTCATGCACATAGCACCAGTATGTCAGCTTTATCCAGCTTTTCTAAAGTGGACATACCCATGAGAGTTGGAACACCCCCACCGGTGGACTCAGATTCGGATGAAGAATTTAAAAAGACTTCTATGTTTGATCGTGACAGTAGCATTGTCAGGAGCCTCACAGGCTCTTATGCCAAACTACCTAGCCCAGAGCCAAGCATGAGCCCTAAAATGCACCGCAGGCGCCCGAGGCCTTTATCAATGGGACACATCATTATAAATAACCCTGTGAATGCTTACGAGTTAAGTCCCAAAGGCAAGGGTAGAGCAATGGATTTAATCATGCAAGATATCGCAGACAAAAATAACGTGTCTGAATCGGTGCCAAAGTTCATGGTGGACTTCACTATGGTTTGCCCTGGCAGAGTTCCTGGTGTCAGCAGGAATCCTCCTGGCCCTTACGATGGGTTGGGGGTTGGCAAACCGAATCGCCATTCCTTTGGGCACTTGGAAAGCAAAGGGACACTGTCAGTGGAAGGACACATGGTGCTGGATAGTGGAGGGCCCTATAAAGTAGAGACCAGCACTAATATTGTAGCTCCAAAATTGACTGAGCCGTTTGCCATCAGTCAGGCTGCAGTGACCCAGAAGCTCCTAGCTGGGAATGAGACCCAACCATCTGCTTTGCTAGAAAATGCTAAAAGTAATTCCCCAGTAGAGCTCAATAAATCGTACGACGTAGAAAACCCATCCCCTCTACTAATGCAGAGCAAGAGTGTGCGACAGCAGATGGACACCCCGAGCGTTTCCCCAGCAAACGAGCACTTCCTAGAAAGTACTTTTGAGAAGGTGAAATGTAGACTGGATTTGGAGACTGACAACTGCCAAAAAGAGAACAGTCCCTGTGTTCTGGCAGTTGGAGTGGAAGAACAAGAGAAGCAGTGGTTGCAAGAACAGAAGTATCCTATGGGATCGGTTTACATTACCAAGAACACCACCACTGATAGTATGGCAAAAGGTAAAAGTTTCCTGCAGTTGAGGGTTTTTCTTAAACTTCTCAGTTTATAAATCATTTAGGGAAAAAACCCCCAATGATCATTAGTCGTTGGTGTTGCTAAGTATATGTGCATATATATATAGAAAAAGGGGAAAATTGTGAGTGTAAATCTCCTTTTTTTCAGTAATCTCATTATTTCTCTAATTCTGAATGACAAATGCTGAAATTCAGCTCTGCTGCTTGAGCTGTTCTGAACAGCTACAGAATGGAGTAATTGCTGTCTTGCTTGATGTCAGAAGTCTTACAACATTTACTTGGAACAAATACTCGATTAGCAATTTGAGGAAACATCAGGTAAAACACAGTGTGTCAGTTCTGTGAGTGCTGTATTTATTCTCAAGGGTGTAACTTGACAGCACAAACATGAATTTCCTATTTGAATGTAGAAATTGGAATTTAGTTTCACTATGAAAATGATGCCTTAGCCTACGAGGCCTAATTAAGGCTACTAAAAGCAAAGATACACTGTGTAAATTAAAATACCCTTTAATGGGTCACAGGTCATTATGGAAGTATTTTTTTCAAATTTAAGGTGGGGTTTTATCTGCACAAGTCTCTACTAAATCAAGCTGAAGTGCCTGAAAGAATTTTAATTCACCCTATGTTATTCTTAAAGCTAGATTTTTTTCGTGTCCTGATTTTCATACAGGCTGAGTTGAAGTTACTGCTCTTCATTCACATGGCTATCCCACAAATGGGAACATGTCAATATTTTGAAGGACTGCAGTAACTGGTGAGGTTCCCTGCAATACATAATGGAAATTTGATATCAGGGTTCTTTGCAGTACATAATGGAAACTTGATATCAAAGCTACGTTGTGCTTTCCCTGATGATGCAAATTACTCCTGTTAAGAGCGTGTATGTCTGTGGCAAAGATCATACAGATACTATTTAATACTCCATTTTTGTGATGTGTCTTCTCAGAAGATATTTTAAAAACTAAAATGTTGGCCTTTGAAGAAATGAGGAAAAGACTTGAAGAGCAGCATGCACAACAACTGTCAATTCTGATAGCTGAACAAGAGCGAGAACAGGAGAAGTTGCAGAAGGTAAGGGCAAAAGGGCAACATTCTAAGCAGAAGGGCACATGTGTTGTGTTGCAGCTTATCAGGAAGCAGTTAGTTTGAAAATGTATGTTCTATTCCTTTGCAGGGTTACAAAAACAGTCTCATGGTTGATTCTTTCCCTTGTAGGAACTGGAAGAGCAGGAGAGAAAGTTGAAAGGGAAGAAGGTTACTACAACAGAAATAGAAATTTCCAAAGTGAACATCAACAGTAGGATGGAGTTGGAATGGAGGAAAAAAAGCGAAAGTGGCTTGCTGGAAAGTGTGCAGTCTCAGCTGGAGACAGTCCATAACACCAACGCTACCAGCATTGGTAAAGCCCAGAGGGTGCAATACAGGCTAACTGTTGGGGTACACTTGACTGTATGGTGCCTCAGCCAGACCAGCTGCCCCGCAGTACTGGGAACTGCAGAGTTCCTGTCCTGGGGTGCCGGTTGCTCAGGATGTGTGGCAGCTGCTGCTTTCAGCTCTTGACAGCACATCTAAAACTAATTCTGTGTTGCAACTGTCTAGGTGGCATTTAGCAGAGTTTGAGCCATCCTGGCTCTGTTCCATCTATTGCATTTGTTGCATAATTGTTACAGGGTGTATTTGAGGAAAATAAGCTAAGGGTAAACTCACTTGATGAAGGATGGGGATGTGGAGTTGCATCATGTCAGGAAATGTTCATCCTCATGCCGTGTGGCACCGGGCCAGGTGGGAGGGTTAGAGGGGCTCTGCCAGGCCATCCCCACTGCAAGGAACTGCAGCTATAGCTGATCAACACCTCTCCCAGAAATGGTTTAGTTTGTCTTCTGTTTAATGAATTTTCCTAGGAAACGAATCTGAAACATTCAGATTGCTTCTTGCCTGTAACTGACCTAGTAAACAGAGCTGCTGCCTCTGAGCAGAGGTTACACATGCACACTGTCATTGTGCTTTATGGATGGAAGAGTGTCTTGAGCTGTCCATTCTGCCTTACACGCAGGTTTCGCTCATACTGCGACACCGAACACCTTTGCTTCAACAAGTGAAACTTCATTCTTTCTCTGGGGACCATCAGGTAGTGGAGTTATAAAAACCTCAGTTTCTCGGCCGAGTAACAGGATCAAAACTAGGTGGACTCAGGTAAGGGAAGAAGAAAGTTGATAGCTTAAAAAGCTCTCAGTTTTTGTAAGACACTCTGGTTACTTTGTAATAGCTGTGAATAATAAATCTCTCAGAAAAGCTGAGTATCCCTTGCTGTATCAACTTTGGTTACAGAAGAGAACTCTAGAGGATATTTTCCTTGTTCACATACCCGAAATTATCATGTAACAATATATTGCTTCTGCTCAGTTGGCATTATGGGGGGAACTTCTGGCCTAGCCAAAACTTTTATCAGCAGCTTGCTCTTACTTGAAAACTTACGTGACATGATGGATGTTATCTGAGAAATAACTCATAATTCTTGCTTATTTATTGAATGCTTAGAAGATGTTTCTTTTAAGGTTTTCAGCCCAGAGATACAAATGAAGTTTGACAAGGTCACTGCTGTGGCAAAGGGCTTTCTCACTCGTAGGCTCCTGCAGACAGAAAAACTGAAACATCTTAAGCAAACTGTAAAGGTAAGATCAGCATTTTTATTATGCAGCTTCTCCTCTTTGTTTCAGCTGCCGGGTGAAATCATGCCTTTCCTGCTTTCAGAAGAGTTTGGGAATGTCTCTCATGGGAACACGTTTGAGTGTTGTGTTGCTCAGTGCCACGAGGTCTGACTCAAACAAAGGCCGTGCATCCTACACGTGGAGTTCATACTGGTTCCTTTGGTGTCAAGGATTATGCTGGGTGCTTAACTTCTTTTCCCATCTTCCCCAGGATACTATGGAGTTCATAAAAAACTTCCAATCTGAAGCCCCATTAAAAAGAGGAAATGTTTCAGCACAAGATGCATCGCTCCATGAAAGAGTAATGGCTCAGGTGACACAAACTAAACCTTTATTTTTTTTCTTTCCTGGCTGTTCTGCTTTTGTACTACATACACCTAAAACCCTCATAGTGACTTTGACGTGAAAACCGTGGCTGTGAAGGGAAGATCCTGGGTTTGTGCTGACATGTTAAGAGAGATTTCAAAATTATTTTTTTCCCAAGTGTTTTGTTTGGATTGAAAGCCACAAGAGCTTGATGAGCAGAACCAGGGGGTGTTAACTTGACTGCATGTTTTATTAAAATTTTACTTCCTTCCAGCTGCGAGCTGCTCTGTTTGACATCCATGACATCTTTTTTACGATGGAGGCATCAGAAAGAATGAATATTCTCCATCACGATCGTGAAGTTCGTAAAGAGAAGATGCTCAGGCAAATGGTGAGTTATAGTCAAGGGAATGTAAACTGGTTTAAGACTTTTCCATACCAAATCATCTTGCTTTTAAGAGATTCTTCCTTAACCAGTGAAAAGGTTTTAAAATCTGAATTGTTGCTTAATTATGCTTTTGTAGGTAACTCAGGGGTCACAGCAGTAGGCGCTTAGTATGTTGAAACTTCTAGAATGTAAATGTATAAAACATAGAAGTAAAAGCATGGGCAAAGTAATAACAAAAAGGTCCTGCTTTAAATAAGAATTAATTATGGCACACAAATAGTTTTGATCTGATAATAATAGGGAAGATCCTTTAATTTTAAAGAAGAAAATCTCCTTGAATTTAGCCTGAATGTGAACTTAGTACTGAAAACATGGTTGGGTTTCTTTAAAGTAGGGGCAGGTCTGATGGAGTTAAGCTCAGTAAGAGCAGTAACCAGTGTTTTTGTCGGTTCTTTTGCTTTTCTAGGATAAAGTAAAGAGCCCAAGAGAGAGGGCGACACTTTCAACAGCTACACAGAAATCTCTGGACAGGAAGAAGTACATGAAGTGTGTGCAGTTCTCCCTCTGTGGTGGTGGGGCTGGGTGCAAGAGGATGGGTAGGAGGCACTGGAAATAGTGAAAGGAAGGTTTTGGAGTAAGAGTTTTTTTTGCAAGCTATCTTCCTGAGGAGGAATGAATAAGTCTTCAGGGGGTGGTGATTTACTAGTGGTAGTTCACTCCTAAGAGACTTTGGTTTGTATGAGAAAAAGATGTCTGTTCTAAGTTGTGTTTCTGCTGTATTTCAGTGGTGAGCAAAAGGATCCTTGTGCACTTAGTTTATGGTTGATGTTGTAAATTGTAAAAAGTGCTCCAGGTATCAATCTTTCTGAGGTGCCTGTCAATAGAGATACCTGGAGTATCTCTGAAAAGTTGTTTTGGGGGAAGGCAGCAGGCATTGTCCTGGGACACAGGGGAAGGAACAGTTGTGTTACACTTGCTCCTGAGTAAAAGGTGATTATCTGTAGCACTGCTCTGGCAGTATTGCATGTAGAGGTAGATCCTGTTGCAGGTTTTCTCTTACTGTTTCTGTTTCAGACCTAGATGATGCTTTTATAATTTAAATATGTTTTGATACTTTTGTTTCTCTAGGGCTTCAGAAATGGGAATGCCAAGTAAAAAAATCATCATAAAACAAAAAACTCCTGAAAGCCGGTGAGTGAAGTTTACTTTTACCAGGATTCTTTTAAAGAATGTCATATGGTGACTGATGCTTTGGTCTGCGTTGTTGGTTTGCAACTGGTTGGGTCAAATCCTGCCATTATCATGAGGGACAGTAATGAAACCTGATTTGGCATGGTCTGAGAAAAGGGGTTTATTGGCTCATTAGATGGTACAAAATATTTATTTTATCAGAGTCAGTTTATCTGCAGAAATTATTTATGGCTTTAAATCTGCTCAGGTGCAGGGTTTTTCTCTGAGAATATGCTCTTAGTGTCGCTTAAGATTCAGTTTGACTCTACTACTTTCCTTAATGCCCTTTACTTTGCAGTGTAATCACTGATTTTCTTGAGAAAGCTGTCAGAAAAGTGGTTTTCTGTTGCTGATAAGTATTTGTGCTTTAAATTTGTGTTTTAACAGCGTACTTCAGCCAAACCAAGGACAGAATGCACCAGTTCATAGACTGCTTTGCAGACAAGGGTAAGAGCTCAGTGTGTTTTATAGCCTTAGGATGAAAGTACATGCAAGGTGCTAGAGCACAGTGATTTCTGAATAATACTTACACATACTGGTGCAACTCTTGTTCAAAGTAAAAGTAATTACTTCTCACAGTATTCTGAGAGAGTGATGAAGTTTTGTTTTACTGTATACAGCAAGAAAATACTTAGTGTTCTCATCCTCCTGTGTATTGTCTCCATTTACGCTGTTTTCTGACATTTGTATTTGTAACATTCATTCCATGAAGCTTTGCTTCCACCTAATGAAAGATGTCTGTTTTCACATGAAGGCTGTAATGCCATACTATCCAAACTAATTCGGTTTCTTGAATAGTTTTAAGAATCTGTTTGTGGGGAGATGTTCTCCTATTAAATGTATGTACTTAAACCATAACAATGCTAATAGGAATTGTACACATACTCAGGAGGAGGCTCTGTGGGACCCTGTAAAAAATGTTTTCATGCCAAACACAGTTTGATAGAGTCTTTATGTTTTTGGATACAGCCTCTCAACTTCGATGCAAGTGACTTATTAACTCTTTTATATTTAATTAGAACCCCTAAGACCTCAGTGAAGGGGGTTGAGCAAAGTAGAAAGAAGGCCCCAGAGAGCAGAGTGTCTAACAAGGCTGTTTCAGGTGTGTAGAAAATTGGTGCTTGGCTCTTGTAGTAAATAAGTTACTGGTATCTAGAAAAAGTAAATGGGTGATATATTATTTTCCTTCCCTTGTGCACCTGCTTTGCTGCCTCTTGAATCTAGCCTATCTCTTCAAACAACCATGTGCTGGTGACTTAACCATCCACTTTCAGACTCTATGAGCACGGTATATAGAATGTAGTGCACTGCTCATTTGCTTTCATTTGCCAGATGCCTGGTCATAAAAGAAGTTTGCCAGATATATTCACTGTAACTGTTTGAGAAACAAATAGGAGTCAAACTAGACTTGGATTTGAATCTTAATGTCATTTGGTTCTTAGTCTTGTATGCGTGTGTCATTTGTTTTCAACATGAAGCCTACTGGAAGGACACTTTCAGACTCAGTGGTTGGCGTTGGGTCATCATACAGTCCTAAAATAATACACAGTACTATAGCAGCTACAGAGTGTTTGAGTCTGAGTGACCCAAGTGGAATATTCCTGTACTCGCATGAAGCCAAGAGCAGACATGAGCAGTTAGCATGAAAGAAATAACCCACATAGTTTTTCTGACAATGAAAAAGCTTTATGTTGACTCGGTTTAAACAGAACTTGTTTTTCTTTGTATATGGATAGAATGTGAATAGTGAAAGGCTTGGCAGTATGTTGAATAGGTTTGGGGTTTTTTTTGGGGTTTTGTTTTTGTTTTTTAAAGTACTAATGTATCTTTTCAAGAGGGGTCCTTGAAAGTCATCTATAGTGAGGCAACAAATTCTGTCTGTGAGAGACCGTAGATGGAGAAAATGTAATCTCAAGTCAATTTGAAAGGAAAATGTACAAAGCCAAACAAATGCATATGCTTCTTTTATGAAGAGTTGTAGCAGTGGGTTGGTCTAGGCAATAGAGTTTTATTTATATCTGCAACTATGTCAGTCTGCTATAGTCCTAACCCATAATATTTCTATTTAATTTCTTGTCTTCATTCGTCCCTGACTGCCAATTAAATTGTTCTCATTAGAGGGGCATAAGGGAAGGAGGGCTAGCAGAACACAGCTATTATGTATGTGTCACGCATTCAAATTAGGCATGAGCCATACCCTCAGAAGAAAACAATAACATACTGAGCCAACTGTGGGGTTTTTTTTCATTCCTGTGATTGTTCTAACTTCTGTCTGCAAACTGCTTTGTAGCTTTAATACCACTCTGATTGACTCTTGTCTTTTTGTGGCAATAAAGCACTTCTTTTAGCAAGCGACTGGTGATCCTAAATTGAGGTGGTGGTTGTTTTGTACTCCCTCAATCCAGAGTTCTGTGCTAAAGGGAAAAGTACAAACTACTGAGCCTGTAAAAAGTCTGACTCCATGATTCTTTTTCCCAATTGTTTTAGGTAGGACAGTGATGCTGGGTGAACAGCCTCTGAGCTGTGCCAGGCAGGGCACTGCACATCATCTGCTTCTGTTAGAAAGAAGGTGGTTGGGATTGGGCAGCTGCTGCAACCAGACCTATCCATCTCCCTTGTTTCTACCCAGGCTGAGGAAGTGGTGTGGAAAAGACATATGGGGCAAGAGGCACACACAGTATTTGGGTAGCAGCAGTGCTTGGCCTGTCCAGCCTGTGCAGGGGGCAGATTGCCTGTGTGAGGTTACAGGATCATAGGTGCTGTGGCTGTCAGGTGTGTCACAGAGGAGAGGCTGGGTGTAATTGTTCTCCCTGCCATAGGTAAAGCTGAAGCATTGTAGCTCTAATGAAATTTGGCTTCTTGAATTCCTGAGTCTAGACTGCTGGGGTATTTTTATGCTTCTCTCTATCTTTTGTGAGATTTTTATATAACTTGGAGTGCACTTGAGGAGAGCTAAGCAATAGTGTTAAAAATCACTATGAAAGCATCATGCCTGTCAGCCTGGCTGTTGTCCTATGAGATCACAGGTGAGCTGAAGGCACTGAGAATACCTTTGTGTAGTGGGAACCAGTGTTCAGATGTGAGGGATCCTCCTGTGGTAAGGCCTCCGTGGGCATTTCAGGAGCTGCTTTGCGCTGTGCTGGCTGTAAGGAACCACTGCAGCTCTGGCAAAGCCTAAGTGAAGATGCGAAATAGGGCTGGCGCTGACTTGGTCACGTTCATTTAATTGCCTGGTAATTGTTTCTGTCCCATGGCTGTCTTCCATTTCCACCGCTCTGCACCATGTGGTACGATTGTCACTGCTTTCTGGGGACGTCTGCTCACACTGCTGACACTCAGTGACTGCCTGAACCTAATGAATGCCAAGTTGTGCCACTTTTCAGCAACCTGCAGTGCTAAACCCTTATTACTGGAAGATAATGTGCTTTGCAAAGTATAATACAGCTTTCTAAACATGTATATATGTATATATTTGTTCCATGTGGAGAGATCTGCTTGTTTGTTTGTTTACTTGAGCAGCTTTCCCTCCAGAAGGGCTCTGCCTGACGACCACCTTCACACAGCACTTTTAATTCCGGTCGTGTATAGCGACGTATGGAAACCCCCAACTGTCTCTCACTTTATTAATGTGGCAGCTGGGGAAGAGGAAAGAGTTATCTTAAATATTTGCCTTGTATTATGTTTTTAAAGTGATTGTTTAAAAGTAGTACATGGCATAGTTAAACTCATCAGTCATTTAACCTCTGTCTTGGTAACAGACATAGTTTGAAAACTGGGGAATTGTAGATGTTTGAGTAGCAGAAAATAAGATGGAATAGTTTGAGGAAGGAAATGCTCTAAAATGTCATTACTTTCAAACACATACGTAGTTCTTATAAGGCATTTTGGGTTGTAATATTATGAAAAGTGTCATTTTAAAAGAAGCCAGTGAATACATGATACTGCTTAAAAAATAGAAAATTGCCCTAAACTTTTCCAGCTATTCTTTTTTAATAAGCCTGTTACAAAACCAGCACTACTAATTGTAAAACAGTAAAGTTTCTGCTTCATTTTTAGGAGCATATGCAGGAAGAACCCAAAGAAAGAAGCCAAATGCTGTGACAATTTAAGAAGACAACACTCACTGGGATAAAATGGCTATTTTTTAATGACAGCACTGATTCAGATACTGCATCTTCTATACGTATATTTAGAAATGAAAAACACACTTTGGCATTTCCAGATGATGACACATTAATACAATCATATTAAAGTAAGAAAGGGCTACAAAGCTCTAATACTTGTGGAAAAAATGCATGTTAAAGCTTATTATACATTCATACTACTACGTACACATAAGATTCATGATCTCTTTTATTTAAAGACCACCATGGGTCAACATTAAGGTAATCTGTGACTTTCACACTCTCAAATTCTTGTGTCTGACATATGCTTTTTGCATTACTTAATTCTGTATATGATTGACACCATAAACACATCACATGTATATATTTTTAGTTTCATGCCATAAAGTTAAAGCAGTTAAGGAAAAAACCCCACCCCAAAACCCAACCCTAATTCAAACTAACCCGAACTTTTTGGATGTACTTTCTGTATGAATGTGATCACCTCAATTTAACTACTAATGGCCCAAATGTTTGGTATTTCTGCTCAGTTAGGCAGACATGGATCCAGATTAATTGCTGGGCAAACAGTCATACTTGTAATGACTGCATTTATGCATGTGGTCAATCAAATCACTGTGCTGGAAGCGTCCTAAGATATATTTTTTTCCTTTCTACTGGATTTTCTTACGGCAACATCTTTTGGTCAAGATGAAGAGAAACGCGTGTTTTACAAAGATTTCAGAAGGCAAGATTTGAATTGTTTTACTATTTCACACTTTAAAATGATTGTCCATAATAGTAATTCAGATATCTTACGTTTTGTTGATGACAGCTGCAGCTTTTCTTGGCGGTTTCTCTTCTATCGTGATCTAACAGCCCTTTGTACCATAAACATGATCTCGGGGGAAGAAAATCCCTAAGGCCAACTAACACACTCTCATATCTATGGAAAGCTGACATTGTAAGGTCGTGCTCATATTTTGCCTTGGTCTTCCTACTGATGGATGTTGCCCTTTGACTTGAAGGGAGCGGAATTCAGTAACATTTGAACTTCAGACATGATGTTAGCACTGGGAGGGCAGTAAAGCCTGACTCTAAGTCTCTGCAGTGCTATAATGGTATTAGTAGAGAACTGACTGTTAGAATGAGAAATAGGTTCTATTTTGTTGCTTTCACGGTATCAGTGCAACGTGACAGCCCAACTTTGGAGGCTTTGTAACACGTTTGCAGATCCATGAAAGAAAAAAGACTGAAAATGTAATTCTCTTGAGTAGTCAGCATTAAAGAGGAGCATTAATGGTGGGATGAGGAGCACATCTTTGTGGGCAGTGATGAGTGAATTAGCATGCTTGAGGCACTTCCGTCTGTCGTTTGCAGCGAAGGACATCGTTTGAAGTGTGTTTTCTATCATGCAGTAAGTTACCCAGATTGTGTACTTGGAAAATGGCAAAAATGCTGCCTAAACACTTAAAGGAATGGCACAGCTCTGTGGCGCTTTGCTGTGCTGCTTATCTGAAGGCTTGAGGAGGGGGGAAACTGAAGAGTTTACACAGTGGAGCACCTGCCTCCTTCATACAAGTGTTCTGGATGTTTAAAATTTCAGAGTAATACAGAAAATGCCTGAGGCAGGCTTCGTGCTCACCCAGCAGGCATCAAAGCTCTGTTCTGGTTCCCAGCTTTCCTGAGGAGAGGAGAACATCTCAAGAGGGGAAACATTTTACAAGAAGAGGAGTAACCTGTGTCACAGGTGGCAAAAATGTGCTGTTGATTTATCAGTGCTAATGACGGTGAGTTTAAAGGATGTTTTATGTGCTCTATTTATTATTAGCATAGGCAACAAGTTGGATGTAGAAATAGGCTTTTGGTGTGTTAGTAAAAACAAATGCTTGCTTTGGGTTGAGGTTTCACATCTAAACCTGTTATTTTAAGCATGCTTCCCATACGTGTGAGGAAACATTGTAGCACGAGGGTTGTGTTTTTTTAACTTTCATGAGGCCTTTCTCTTGACAAGTGCCAGGATTTTGTTCTGTCTGTGATGTTTTGTATTTATACATATTTAATTTAATATTTTTATTTTGTGTGGAATTGTAATATCATTATGAAAGTGTATTTATTTTTGTACTTCATTTTCATTGGTCTCGCTTTTTACTTAAAAACATACTGCACAATAAACTTTAAATCTTTAAAGAGAAGTGTGTTTCTTCTCCCTTTCTGGGCTGGAAACTCACTTGCTGTAAGCCGGGAGGAGGCAAACCCAGACTGCACCGACGGCCCCGGTGCAGGGCGGGCGGCCACCACCCACTCTGAGACGAGGCGCTTCCCGCCGCGGGGCGGGGCAGGACATGGCGGCGGAAGGCGCTGGCTGGCCGCCGCCTCACGTGACGGGGCGGCAAGATGGCTGCCTTCCCCTGGTGAGGCTGAGGGTGGCGCGGGCGGACTGGTCGGTCTCCGTCCCGGGAGGGGTCTGCGCTCCTCACGGCTCCTCAGGCGGCGCTGGGGGAGGGCGCGACCGGGTGACGGGCTCCGAGGGGGCTGCGCGTTCCCGCGGCTGGGCGAGGGTAGCAGCCGTCGGCGCCTCTCGCGGTTGGGGGCCGCGGCGCGGAGGACGGCTCAGGGTGCCTGTGGGGGAAGCTCCGCTACCGAGGGAGGGCTGCGGGGCTGGGGAAGACTCGCCCTCAGGAAGAGAAACCACTCGTCGTCCCCTGGGCCGCTTCGCGCGGAGGCTCGGTGCCGTCCGGCCTGAGGGGCTGGAGCGGCTGCGAGTGGCGGGAGGGAGCCGCGGCGCCGTCCGGGAGCACAGCCCTTCCGTTCTCTCGGCGGCTCTCCGGAGCGATCTTACGGCCCAGATCGGACCCGCAGCGCGCCGGGTTTAGCTGCGTGGGGCATCGGGGCCGTGGTGTTACCCGCGGTTCCCACGCGGGACCGAGCCGCCGCAGGCCCGGGCGGGAGGGGGCGGCCGCCGGCTCTGCACGCTGCCGCGGCGCCGCTGTCCCTTATCAAGCAAGGAAGTCACCCGGGGCCGGCCGGCCTTTGGCTCAGTGCAGTGGTTCGATGTGTGCCCTGTACCCAGAGCAGGCAGCCGGCTTGTCCCGCCCGTGTCGCCGCGGGCTCGCAGTGCAGATGAGGGTTTCGTAACGGGCGTTCGAGTGTCGGAGCGCAGCCTCTGTCCGTTTTCTCTCCCGGGCTCCTGAGGCGCGGACACGGCGTTGGCGGGCCGCAAGCTGCAGGGACAGGGTTAGCAGCGTGCGGCGTTTTCCAGGGAGGCGTGGTGTGCGGGTGAGGAAGCGCGGAGTAACGGTCTGGTTATGCAAAGGATGAATAAACTAGGCGCTGCTTCTCAAACAGAGTAAAGGCAACCATGTGCACAGCTCGTTTTCCCTCAAAATTATTCACAGGCGAGCTGATAGCCTGTTTCTGGAAGGCTGGCTGCCCTGCCACTGATGTCCTGTAACACACTGACTGTCTAGCTTCCAGGTTTTGATGTTGCTGATGTGTTATAGTCCTGAGCAAACCTGGTGTGGAGCCAAGGAAAGTAATATGCAGCAGCTAGAGCCAATTGCAGCATTAGGTTGCCAAAAGTTTTACCTGTATATATGTGGTCACACTGGAATATCATCTATCTCAGTGTTTCCTGTTATTAATGCAAACTTTACTTGTGGAAAAAAAAAAAAAAGTGGGTTTAGAAGTTTCATTGTTAATGAAGCTAGTTGAGGTTTTATAAAAAAACATCAGAGCTGTGCTTTCTAAAATGAATGCCCTGGGGTATGAACTCGGATCCATGCTGCTAAGGAAATCTGAGCGTGTAAAACAGCACTGCCACACTAGTCTGTTGGAACCGTTGGTGCTTTGAGAGCAGGAATGCTGGTGGAAGCTCTCAGCGTGGTCCGTGGCCTTGCAGAAACAGGAGTGAATGTTGCAGCAGCTTTGGAGTTTCTGGCAGTGCCAAAATCTACTGACAAACTAAGGGCCGCAGCCACGAAGTGGAGCGTGGGGGTGCTGCCACGTTGGTTTGTATGTGGTGCAGCGATGAGCGGGCTGATGAGTAGGTCTGGCACCCCTGATGCAGATGAGGCCATGGAGAAATAATGAACCAGAGTAAAATGTTTTAACAGAAAGCAGATGGTTTACAGGGAGGAGAGAAGGTTGGCTGTCTGGCAGGCATCGCAGGTAGGGTAGTGGCAATTGCAGGGAGGCTCGTGCCTGAAAAAAGGTTGAAACAGCCCTTGCAACGGGGGTGTTTGCACTGTGCGCTGGGATGAGAGCCCACCTTGCTTGGGCCTTGGTTTTATTTGCTTCGGGAGCTTGTTGTGCTGGAGGAAGGAAGGCTTGACGTCCTTTCCCTGGAGAAGCAGTGCAACACAATGTCAGAACAAGCTGGAACTTCTCCTCTTATCACTTGAATAGCTGCATTGTAAATGTGCTTTTTAAAGCCTTACTTGCACAAGGAACAGCTCTTCCTTCCACGTGTGTATTAGATATGTATACTTTCCCAGTGATGCCTTACATGATAATTAGAGTACGATTGAATTTGGCCTTTGTGCCAAGTGTGACTTGACAGTGACATCTTTCTTTGCTGCTGCTTTGGAAATATCTGTAGAGGAGAGGTATGGAAATGCTGTCAGAATGGTAACAGTCATAGAAATGTTATAATTAGGCAGCCACAGCGAAAACCTTTCAGACAAGTGCTAATTACCCCATGAAGCGAGTAGGCAAGGAGAATCATTGGATCATGGGACAGCAGTGTATTGAAGAGACTATTCATGTGTAAAGAAAAGGTGATGGGCATCAAGAAAATAAAAGGAGTAAGCATGTGGATTTCACTGGAGCCTTTCTCTTGCTCTGCTGTGTCTGATGGCAAAGCTTATTTTTGGCATAGCACAGCCATAAATTAAAGTAATTCTTAATACTTCTTTTTGGATGAATCTGGTTTTTTTTGGGGGTACATAGTAACTATAAAGAGCTGGCTGCTGGCAGTGATGAAATTCTTCCTGGTGTGTTAAATCTCTGAGCAGGAATGGAATTCTTTGCAAGGCTGGTTTAGTTTTTTTGGGAAAGGTGTGTTTTGTGTGGGGGAATGGTGTCTGTTTTCGTTAGGAGTCTGATTAGCATATCCACTGGCTTACTGTAAACATTCTCAGGATCCTGTGTGAAACAGGGAAGAACAATTAGCTGCTCTGTCTGTTTCAAAGACTGAAAGAAATCAAGAAGCTGTGGAGGGTAGAGGGCAGAGAAAATCTCCCCAAGTGTATTTTTCCAGATTTTACTTGTCTCTCCTTCTGCCTTGGTATGTAACTATTGCTCCTGCTGCAGGCAGGTGCCATGTGGCAGCTGCTTTCAGAAGAGCTGTCCTGTGTATTTTTGTGAGTTTGTGTTTTTATTTTCCTGTTTAACCATTACTACTATTCCACACAATTAAAAAGAATTAATTTCCTATATTGATGTGTTGTCAGAGATGTTAGGAAGCGTTTATAACTCTTAAGTCTTTTTGAAATTGTCATCTGGTGCTAGTCAGGGAAGTTTTAATACCCCATTTTTGCCTTCCTCCATTGTGGGACATACTTTAAAAGCCTTTTAAAAATACATGTTTAGATTTATATTTCAGCAGTTAAAAGCAGGATGAATGATCTGTTGTATAAAAGAGCAGCTTCCTTACGTTGCCATTGATAAATTAAGATATGCTACTGTTAGTTCCTAGCAGCAACATTCTATTCAAATACACAAATCTTGATAGAGAAATGCTGGTCTTTATGTTTACTTATTCACTTCTTTCATCTTGTGAATATGCCTGCCTCTATATAGATGTAGGATATGTTTGTGTGTGGTTATTTATGTGCATATATACTTTCTTTTTTTTACTCTTGCTTTTTAAGGCATGCAAGATCGAGAACCTATGTTTCAGAACCTGATGTGTGCAAACTGGAATCTGTACCCCTGGATTTTGGGGATTACCATCCACTAAAACCCATCACAGTGAGTTCACTTTTGGAAAAGGAATGTGCATTAAAACTGGCTGTGTTCCTCTTTCTTCAGCTCCTTTAAAGTTAAAAGGCTTTGAAGGTGGCGGTGGTACTAGTGAAGTTGCTTTCTGTGTTAGTGGCCTCTTGTTTTAGAGGCATCAAGGTTTATTCTGTTTGTCCTTGGCTGAAACTTGCTGGTAACTCCTTCTGACAAATATAGAATTCCAGCTTGTGTCTTTTCCTGGGTGCATGCTGAATAATGGATAAGTTTAAAAATGAAATTGTTGCATTGCAAATAACCTGTGTAATTGCCTGATGTCAGGTTTGGGGTTGGGTTAACTGCCAGTCAGCTGTATGCTTTAAAACACAGTGTTTCTTGAATGTGTGAGCACCTTTTAAAAATGGGGATGTGCAAAAAAATCCAGCAGCCAAGAGATGATAGTCCTACACTAATGAACGATAAATGGACAACAGCTTTTACCCAGGAAGGTCAGTAGGGAGACAAGACGGAGGCCTTAATGTATGGATTTCATGTTCCAGGCTGGAGTATTGTACAAATAAAGATGAGACTGGCAGAAGAAATCATGAAAAAGGTTGGAGGAGAGAAAGAAAACCAGTAAAATACAGGAGGGGTTCTAGAAAGAAACAATCGTTCTTCTTTTACTTCTGCTGACCTAGAATTGGGGGTGGGGAAGTAATGGAAACGCTGCTGAAGAGTGCCTCCAGGTTCAGGGGAAAAGGAGGTGCTTCAGTTTCAATGCTGATGCTCATCCTGAAGAGTTCCTTTGGTTAGTTTGTGCTTTCGCTACAAGAGCACAATTTATGTAGCACATATTTTGATGATTTATTAAATAGGGGAAGAGAAAGCCTTTTGTTGACTAGTTTTGAACTTTTCTTTTAGGTTACTGAATCCAAGACCAAGAAAATGAATCGGAAAGGAAGTACTTCTTCTACATCCTCCTCCTCTTCTAGTTCCATGATAGATCCATTGAGCAGTGTCTTGGATGGTACCGATCCCTTGTCGTTGTTTGCAGCAGCTGCGGATCCCATGACTACTGCTGCTGCCATGGTAACACTGCAGGGCAGGGGTTTAACTACATAAAAGTAAATTTAAAAAAACCCAAAATGGAACTGCAAAGCCAACCCTGGATAAAATATATTTTTCTCACCAGCTAGAAGTTAATGCAAATAGGAAACATACTGTATTAACAGAATAATGTATTCTTTTTTATTTACTGATATTTATCCAGCTTATCTTGGCATTTATTTAAATATGAATTATTTTTTTTTTAACTGTAGTAACTTTTGGAAGGATCAGTTGGTGCTCAAACCATTAAGTTGACCTTAATCAGCCTTCTATTTTTTTCTCCAGATTTGACCCTAACCTTTGCATTTGTCCTCTCCCCATAGGATAGTGCACGGAAGAAGCGGGATAAAGATGACAACTCAGCAGTGGGAAGTGACTTTGAACCATGGTCAAGCAAACGTGGTGAAATCCTGGCTAGATACACCACGACAGAGAAGCTCTCTATTGTAAGTGGCAGCTTCTCTGGCTTTATTTATTTGTACTAGAACCTTAATGGATTTTGGATGTTGCTGTGCTGTAATTATTTCAGGAGTAAATCTCAGGAAGCCCTCTGAAGTTTGGTTTCAGTGTTGTAGAAAGCTGTACCACAAGTCTCTTGGTACTAAGAAGCCATCACTTTGTCTTATTGTAACAATGCAAAAAAACCCTTTCTGGTTTTGTGCCTGCTTCTAAATGATTAGAGGCTTAATTAACAGTGTAATTACCCTGTGCATTCTTGGAATGCTTGCAAGTACATGTTTTCTAAGCACCTGCTTTTTCTGTTTCTTCACAGAATCTGTACATGGGATCTGAAAAAGGTAAGCAGATTCTTTAACAGTAACAGATTTTGCTTGAGGCAGGGGGCAGTGACAGGTTTGTGGTCAAGAATAGTTGAAATGTGTTTTCCTGTCCTCTCCTTTTCTGACATACAGTTGGATCTATTGTTTTCTGCTGGATTTTTACTTAAAATAATTATTGAAAATAAACCAGTCAGCCACCTTGTCTTGAATTACTGTAGGCTGATAAATATGTGACTGTGTGTTGTGAAAGGAAATGAAATTCACTGCCTTCCACTGTAGCTTGAAACTTTCTTTCCTTTAAAGTGAGCAGTAATGTTTTGAGGATCGTGGTAATCAGCTCTTCTGCTTGCTGGAAGGGAAAGCAGACAAGTCCCTTGGGAACTTGTTCAGTTATTCTCTTTACATGAAAGTGAAATGATTCAGCTATATGCTGAGTGTTCAAAAAAAGAACCCAATGTTAAATATTTTATTGTGTTTTCTAGTGAAGCAAATCTGGGCTGAGCAGTCAAGGCTGGTTGCACAGTAAATTAGAATTTTTGTATTTAAGAAAACATGCAGCATTTTTGGCTTCTGCAAAAAAAAAAAAAACTTTTTTTGGGAAGAGAATGGTCAAACACTGAAACAGGATGTCCTGGGAGAGTGTGACATCTCCATCCTTGGATATCTGGATATAACCCTGTACAACCTGAAAGTTGGACCAGCTTTGAGGAGGAAAGTTGGACATAGATCCCTGTAGGGCTCTTCTAACCTGTATTCCCTGTAGTTCTATCCAGTGGTTCTTTCCTTACCAGCAAAACTTGCAAGAAAGTTATATATTCAGTTTTGTCTACTTGTCATTCCCTGCCTGAAGTGCACGAGCTGTAGGTACGTTGAAATATGTTTCTTCAGGAAGAGCCACTACAGAAATCAGTGTGTGTCTTCTGTCATGGAAGCAGACTAGTTGTGTGAGCCTGTCAAGCTCCTTTAATTTTGTTTCCCTTTAGAAGTCCCAAGTGTTTAAATGTTAAAGAAACTCAAGCATGTACTTCTTTACAGGAAAAGCTACAACAGCTGGCTCAGCAGTGTCTGAAAAAGTGAGGACAAGGTTAGAAGAGCTGGATGATCTGGAAGAGGTGAGAGAGTTTTCTGATCCATTTTTACATTGTAATTTTAGAAGTGAAATAAATTTCCCAGAACCCCAGACTGGTGTGGGTAGGAAGGGACCTCAGAGCCCTCCTCAGTCCCACCCCTCCAGGGTTTCCAAAGCCCCATCCAACCTGGCCTTGAAGCCTGCCAGGGATCCCAGGGCAGCCCCAGCTTCTTTGGCCACCCTGTACCCACCTCTCCAGCCTGTCCATGTCCCTCTGGATGGCAGATTTAAAATTTGTCATTTCAGGTTTGTGAAATAAAAGTCTTTTTATGAAGCCTTTCAAGGAGGTTCAGCTTCTGCATGTGTGAATGCAGTGTGTGGATTGCTGTGTACTTTCCTTGGGACTGCTCTAGTTCCTTCAGTTCAGGCGGAATCATGGTTTTGTGTCACTAGAACTTGTGATTTGACAATTCTCCTGCTCTACCAAAGTTGATTTACCTTGGTACTGGGTGTGGTTGCATGTTTATGTGCTTGATAGAAATAGAGAGTACTCTATTCTCAGACTGCAGTGTTTTACTGTGCAAACATGAGGAGTTCTGTAAGTTGTTTTCCTACAACCTGAATCTGGGGTGTATCTGGAGTTGTTTTGGGTAAAGTTTTCAAACCTCTGCCTCTTAACTCACTGCAGCGTGCTGATGTCTGAGCTGGCACAGTTGCAGTAGTTGTGTATCACAAAAGATTGGACTCTTCTATTAAAAAAATAAAGTACCTTTTATCATGAGGAAACATGTAACCCTCATTGAAAATGTAATTGCATTTGAATTCTGTCACACATCTGTGAGTGTTTCTCTGGTGGTTGTTTCCAGACTCTCAGGTATTACAGAATCCATTCTGTAATGCAGTTTATTAAACTCTAAAAGCTGCCTTCAGGACTAGTGGTGATGTGTTGCTTACACTTCTAGTAAAGACTCTTCCAGAATCACCTTCTGATTTTTCTGAATGCATTTAGAATTGCTTTGTTCCTGTGTCAGTTTGGCTCTAAAGCTTAAACAATGATTTCTGCTTCCAGTGTTACCCTAGTTTATTTTGGGTATGTAATCTTCTGATAAGGTCTGTAAGATCTCCCAGAAAACAATGACAAGAATGCTCCAGCACTGAGCAGGAAGTGAAGATGGTTTTCTTTCTTTTCACAGAGGACAGGGCACAGCTGGATTGTTCTTGCTGTCAACAAATTTCTTAGGACCTCACTGACAAACCATTTTACTTCTCACTGCTGCGGCTTCTCTATAGGTGCTAGTATGCTTATGTGTAGTGTTAGTGCACTGATTGTACCAGGAGTAGGATACCACTGAAATACTCTGGCATTTCTGGCCTCATGGACAACTCCAGGTACCAACATGTTTGTCTCTTGATAACCAAAGCAGTTGTGATGCACTTCTGTGCCCAACACCTGCAGCATTGATGCTGCAAAGGTAAGAAAGGAAAATGAGGGAACTCTGTAATGAGTTTTGTGTGTTCTCTCCCCCCTGGTGATTTGACTCTAAAATAAAGGTTCTCTCCTTCCTTCCTTCCTTAGCTCCCACTCTTATTAAGACTTGTGTTTCCCTGCCAGGGGTCGCAGAAGGAGCTGTTGAATTTGACTCAGCAGGATTACATGAACCGCATCGAAGAACTGAACCAGTCTTTGAAGGATGCTTGGTCCTCTGATCAGAAAGTAAAAGCTCTGAAAATAGTCATCCAGGTCAGTGTTACATTTCTGCTCTGCACAGAACCAGTGAGTTTGGTGGTGTGACTTTTCCCATTTCTTTCTTGGGAAAGAAAGCTTTCACTTATTTTTCTACTCTTTTCTTCTGCCCTCCACTGGAACCCATTTCTTTCAGAGTTTTATGAAAACAGTTGGATTTCCACCTTCCTTGGTTGTGACTGGGGTGTGTGGGATGGAGCTCCCATTCACAGAGTGGCCAAATGATGTGGAAATTTTTCCCAGTTAGGGGTAATTAGAAAAAAAATAACATGTAGTGATATCAACTCTTTCTAGACATGTCATTTCCTTTCCTCCACCCCAAATGATACCAGATGGCTTTTTGAACATGTATCCAGAAGGATAGGGAAATAGAATAATCTGATTCAGGGCTCTAGCAAAGTATAGGAAACAACCCCAGATTTTTAAAGTGCTTGAGGGTTTCTGTTTGTCATTTTAAACTCCTCTACAGTCTTCCTCTGGCTCATCTGGGGTAATGGGCTGTGGTGGGGGCAGTGGGGAATAGGACAGTTAAATGCTCTTTTGGTTGGCTTGGCCTTTAAAAAAAGGCCAGAGGCAGAGTGTGTCAGAGGACAGAGGAGATAATGACACCCTTAAAAGCTGTAAAACTGAGGTAATGCTTGTAGTCATCGAGTGGGGTTATATAAAGTCAGGTCAGGGTTGTTTTTCTAATGCCAGATCCTGTACTGAAAACTCTTTGCAGTAATTTCAGCTTAAATTGTGGTGAAGACAATAAAGGAAATGAAACATAAATGGAGATCAGAAAATTCTATGTGCCCTAGGGTGACTAATGTTCTGCTGTAATGCTATGAAATCAGCACTATTATTCTTTAAAAAACAATCCATATATAGGGTTGGGAAGTGTGAATATCTTAGTAAAAGAGAATATAATATCCAAAGTTTGGAGGAGGGGAGAGATATGGATGCACTGTATCTACAGTGCACTTATATGTACCCTGTGTCTGACATGCAGTGCTAATCTATGTGTTAATAGTTCCATATATTCCATATAATAGTTCCATTATATTCCATATAATTGTTTCACAAACAATTTTGAAATAATGTAGTTTCTGAGATGGGATTCAGTGCTTTCTTTTAAATGAGCTGTACCAGAATTGCATGTGTTTTTCTCTCTTAAAGCGTTGCTGCACATCATCTCCCTGCTGCAGATGCTCATCACTAATGGAAGGACTGGGTCAGAATGAAATAGGGGTTTGGGAACGTAAAATCTTTCACACAGGAGACTAATAACTAATAATTTATGCTTAGAAAGCAGGATAGGGTAGAAACCTGACTGCACTTTTTGTTGTGGTTCTTCCTAGTAAATAACGTAGTGTTAAGAATCTTGTATCCTCTTAAAGAGCTAAGCAGTTTCCTTGGCATCAGGCTGTGGTTATGTATGTAGTGTGTCATTATTGGCATGCCCTACTCATTAGGGTGCAATAGGAGGAGCAAGTTTGGCCTTTGTTGTTGCTATTTTCAGAAATGTATGCTGGGCTGGAAAAAAGCATTTTTAACTCGAATGCCATAACTATAATGATTTAAGAATGATAAAATTTGATCTTGATTTAACGATGAAATGACACAGGATCTTTCCTGTGGCCATTTGGGATGGAACCTTCATTCTCTGTATCAGTTTTACGGAGGTTGAAGTGCAGGAAGAGTTCTGGTTGTAAGGCAGTGTCTGGATCATTCAGTGAATTTACAACATGAGTTCCCCAAGTGCCTTTTTATGAGATGCTTTCCTTGTCAAGATGGAGTAAGCTAAGCTGCTTAGGGTAAGCTGAAGTAAGTTCATTTGTATGTGAGCTCTAAGAAAAGTCCTAAGTAAGTGCTCATGGTGTGTGTGGATCCTGAACAGCTACAGAATTACCTTTCTCTGAAGGTGACTGACTGACCACGCGGTTGGGAAGGTGCTGCTTTGGTTGTAAGATGTGAATGGACTCACCTGTCTTTTTGGTGCACTCTTAAGATCCTCCCTGAAGGGTAAAGAAAGAAAACCCCCTAAGTGTGCTCCCTGTTTAGCAGTTCAAAAGTTATCATTTCTTGTTTAAACAAAGCCAGTCTTGTGCAGTATCCGATTCCTTCCTGCAGTTTTGGAATGTCATGAAAACTTGAACTTTATTTATTCCATTGAGGTAGAAGAATAGTGTCCTGACAAAGGAGAGTGAAGGGACAGAAATCACAGAGAATACTCATTGATCTTAAATAGACACCAGAGAATACTCGTGGTTGGAAGGAGGTGGATTTCTCTCCCCGGTCAATTGCCTGTTTTCTTCAGGTGGAAGTTGATTCTTTGTGCCAAAGTTTTTGACTGTGGTTTAGTCTGCAGTCTGTGCATCATCTTGGAAAACCAAGTATAGCTTAATTAGATATTTTAAAGTATCTTCATTCCTCACTGTGTGTTTTGAATTCATACCATAAATGGTTTCTGCCTGGAATTTCGCTCAGCGATACTGGACCTAAGTTGGCTGATAGGTTTTCAATCAGCCGTCGTTGTAGTCCAACTGCTGCAATCATACTGGGGGCCTGTGGACAGGGGTTGATCACAGGTTCCTCCTTGGAGCTGACCATGGATCAGTTGGCCTGTTCCCAAAAAGGTTGAACTTGTTAGGTGAGCCACAAAGATGTCCTGAAAATCTCATTAGCTCAAGTTCTAAAGTTGTTTGTTGAGTTTACATCACATTTTGTTTGATATGGGATGCTTGGAGAGATGGAGAGAAACTGAAAAATGCCCTTAAAAGAAGTTGGCTTAGAGAAGTGCCTCTTTGTGCTCTGGGGAGGGAATTTGCTTGATCTAAACAAGTGGACTTGGTCAGCTGAAAATCTGCATTGTAGATCAGCTTATGTAAAGGAAAACCAGAGCTGTGACGAGCTCTGCTGGAAGTGAAGAATAACCTGAGAAATGCAGAGTACTGTCACATGTTATGTTAGAGGCTCTTGTGGTTTCTGCTGGATAGTTCTTCATGGTGGTTCTCTTCACCTGTAGATAAACATGTCATCCAGCCAGTTTGGAGTGTAAACAGGAACTTGCATTCTCCCCTAAAAATGTTTCTTTTTGGTTTTTTCCTTCTAGTGTTCTAAGCTTCTTTCAGACACAACAGTGATCCAGTTTTATCCAAGTAAATTTGTTTTAATTACAGACATCCTTGATACTTTTGGTAAGTATCAAATGTGCCAGACTGCATTATTGGTAATAAAATGAAGTTGATTTTTTTTTTTTTTTTTTTGTAATGCTGGAAGACATCAGAGTTACCCAAAAAGGGCTGAGATGAGTTTTAACACAGAATATTTCCAACAGAAACATTTGGACACCTGTGGACACCTGTGGTATAAACGTGGTATATAATTGTTCAAAACCTTATGAGTGAAGTAATTAACATAAAAATACTTCATTTTGTAGTTCTGTGCTGTATGCATTAGTAAATGTCTCAAAGAAAACCTTGGGAAAAAACCATGTTTAAATTTTGACATGTAAAATTTCTGCCCTTGTTATAAAAATATTTTGGTTTAGACAGCCTCTTGAGTCAGGATTTCATTCTATTTATCTTTGAAAAGTCAAAGTTTTCATCTGAATAGCAACTGTGAAGGGATCAATATGTAGTTACTGATTTTTTAAAATCTATTCTTATAATTTATAAATGATCCTTTAAGTGAAACTCTCATCCACTTCATGTGCTTCTCTTGGTTTTCTGCCAGGTTTTGGAAAAGATGCACGACAGTGTTCAGAGTTTTGATGTTTAGCAGGGTAATAGCTGTGATGTAGATCCAACTGTTTGCTCAGGTCTTGCTTCCCCTTTGTGCCCTTTTCTACTTACTGAAAGGTGCTGAGGATAATATAACACCCAAACTGGGCAAAGCAGAACCCCAGCCTGGCAGAAGCCTGGCCTGTGTGCTACCTCTGCGCTGAAGGGACCCACGGAAAGCAATGTTTTACTATGAGAGTGCGAAATCCAGACTCAGATTTCAGCCTCACTAGAGGGCACTACAATGCCAGGGTTGTAGGAGGTTTAGTCCAGCCGATTTCCATGTGTGTTAGAGGGCTGCCTTTGCAGCAACATCGTGTGCTGTACAGTTCGTTATGAATGATGTTTTAATTATTTCCTTTTTTTTAATTTTAAGGGAAACTAGTGTATGAAAGAATTCTGTCAATGTGCATGGACAGTCGTGTCTCTCTGCCAGGTAACTGTGTGTGTGTGTTTCTACTGTGCTCCTGGGAAAAAAACACATCTGAATGAATTTGCAAAAGGTTTAATAGGACCCCTGATACTTTATTTCCTATGAAAAGAGTTCTGATTTGAACCTAGCAGGTTTCAGTTTTAACAGAGTAAAATCCACTGCTTGGGATTTGAGCCAGAGGCCTGAAACAAACAAATATTTAAATTTGAAATAAACCTATAAAAAATATTTAAAATAAATGTGCTTGTTGCAGCCCTTATAAGCAGTTCTGAGAAGGCAGACAGCTCCCGTTGCATGCCACGATTACTGGGCACAGACACCCCTGTTCTGGAGAGCTGAGCTGCTGCTGCTGTGCAGCTGCCAGGGGCATTGCTGGTGGGAACTTCCCTGTCAGTGATCAAAGTGGGAGCAGGAAGGACAGTCGTGCTGTGCGTGGCAGTGTGAATCCATGGGGCTTTCAGGCCCAACCTCCGGGCTCGTCCTGTGGGAACCGAGCTGGGTGAGAAGCCCTGTGATGCTGGGTGAGAAAGAACATCTTCCTGTACTCTGCATCTAGCGTGGGACTTCTCTGGTCTTGGAAGTATGGAACTTCCTTGTGGGGCAGGAGCTGCTCACCCTCTGGGGGTGAGGTGAGGAGGGCAGTGGTATTTTAAAATGGTTTCACAGGGAGTTCATAAGCAGAAGCGGCTTATGTGGCTTTATCGCTGAGAGGAGAGGGACTCATCCTTCCCAAGCATCTTGCCTCAGACCTGGCTTGATCCCAAGAAGCCTATTTCTGCCTTCTGCTTCAGGCAATCTAGAGAAAGAGGAGGCAGTGAGCCGCACAACTGCATGCCTGCCTGACCAGAGCCCTGGCCCCATAAACCATCTGTTCCACACTGGGTGGGGGTGGGGGGGCAGCTTCTTGCAGCCAGCAGCTGGCACAAATAGTCCCAAAGCTCGGGAGGAGAGAACTGTGCAGCAGCACTAGGTGCTTGGCACACAAAACCAAGGGTTCTGTCAGTGTTCAGTATTTCCTACTTCTTGCAATATAGTTTTAAATAATATTCTTTAAAAATTGTATTATCCCTTTAAAGAATTTGACTTTATATGTATGCATTTGTTACAGATTTATATACCTGTGTTTGTTATAGATTCCCTCTATTTATTTGCAATTTCTGCTTTTAGGGGGTGGTAGAGGTTCAATTTCCAAGTGACAGATCTCAAGTGCTTGATTGCAACTTGTGAAGTGTTACCTAACACATGATGGACACTGTGGTTACCTCTCCTTGCCCTCTGCATGCTCAGCTCTAACTGCTGCAAGAGCGAGCTGAGGATCAAACACATCACCTAGTTTATTGTGCTGTGGCTAATTTCTTGTTGAAAGCAAAGAGAATATAATTTTAAGCCTAGAATGAAAAGTAACTTGGTTTTTATTTTCCCCTAGATAATTTTTCTCCAGAGAGTGTTAACGATACAGCTAAAGAAACTTGCTTGAACTGGTTTTTCAAGATCGCTTCAATCAGAGAACTCATTCCCAGATTGTATCCTTGTCAAATGAGACTCTCAAGAGTGTGCCTGCAGGTTTTTCCCAGCCTTCTCAAAAAATGAATGTTTGCCTCAACATGCAGGGCAGTCTGAGGATGATGCTGACTTTGTTTGGCTGGTTTCAGGCTGTATATTTTACCTGAGTCGTGTTTCATAGTAAACTGAATGCTGAATTACTGGCTGTGAGCAGCATGGCAGTGCTAAAGTAGAGCTGATGTGTGAAAACTTGGGAAACAATATAAATCTTGTCAACAAATTGTAAAAATCAACAGAGTGTAGTGAGATGAGGTAGGGAAGGCCTTGAAATAACATGTTTGGGATGTATTTGGTGGGCAAGTTTGGTTTTAAATGCTATGCATCTTAGTCTTCTTCCTTAACTTGGCTTCATTCTAGTTACGTGGAAGCAGCAATCCTGAAGTGCAATAAGTTCCTATCCAAAACGTAAGAGTACATGTTAAGTGGGGGAAAGAAGTGAGTGGGCAGGGTTATAACCTGTTCTGAGGGGTTAAGCATGCAAGTAGCATGATTAATGGTGGGTTGGGTTGTAATGGGTCTGAGGAGAAGCACTCCTGAGGGGTTTTGGTGAGGAAGCCATGGAAGGAACTCAGGGTGAACTGTGGTACAGTTCAGAACGCAATAGTGCTTGGAGCTTTGGAATTAGATGGTAGTGATGTCAGGAGTTTGCAAATGACAAACCAGTGGCTTCAGATGGTGCAGGGGGAAGCCAGATTGTTGAGATGGAGGAGGATGGCAAGAAGTTGGATAGAAACCAGGAAGGAAAATATTGATGTGTCACATTGGTAGAGACAGTGAAACAGTTCAGGAGCAATGAAGCATTATCTGCTGAAGGTCTTGGTGTAAGCTGCATCTGCTGGCAGACAGTGTCAGTTGCTGAGCTGAAAAAGTTCCTTTCCATGCAACAGTCCTTTCTCAGTTGTGTTTTGAAGTGAGCATTGTAAGCCAGATCACTGGTATAGCAACAACCTCGTTACCCCCAAACCACCGTTCTCTCATCACTGGAATTGATGGCCCTTGTCTCCAGACACTAGTACACCTCTGTCAGAAGGGACCCCTGGGAAGAGGAGACATGGAAGGAGTGTTGCCAGTTCTGCTTGATGCTGTTGCTGTCTTCACACTCAGTTGCAGCCCTTCCAGAGCTCTGCTGCTCCTCCAAACCTGAGGAGGAGGTTCTAGTTGTGCTTGTCTTCACGAGCCAGGCATCCAGCCTGACTGCCTGCACTGCTCCTCAGGGCAAATACTGCAGTTTGAACGTGGGGTTTGTGTTGCTGCACACGTAAAAGTTTATCAGACATAAAATTTTGTGCTAATGTGCTTCATCTTTGATAGATGCTTAACTTGTACTCCATCTACAAGGCAGCTACTGAAGTTACTGATTGTTAAACATCATTTTAATTTCTGTCAAATCCTAACAGGGGGATTTCAGAATGTCTCCCACGCCTCACATCCATGATCAGAGGAATTGGAGATCCGCTGGTCGCAGTCTATGCGAGAGCATACCTTTGCAGGGTAGGCTACCATTTCACACTTCAGCTCTCTGGCAAGGATTTCCTGTAGCTGGCTTTGCCACTAGACAGAAAGTTCATTTAGCTCCCAGAAAAGGAACCTTGAGCTGTGGAGACAGATGTGTTTGTGTTTTTAAACCTGATCCGTTACTAACTTCTCATTCACTTCTGTGTCATTCTCTTTTCCTTAGTAATATGCCACACTTTTTTGTTTTGGTATTTTTTTATCTGTGCTTTTGAAAACAGCCCTGTATGGATTAGTTTCCTTTGCAGCTACAGCTGTACTGCACAGGCCTTGGGTTTGTACATCACCTTGTCTCAGTTATCATTATATTGTCTATATCATTATGCTCATATTTCCCTTTGGGATCCTTGCTTTGTTCTGTCCACAGAATAAATAAATATGAATTTAAGCAATTTCTGAAGTTTGACTGACCTTTTCAGTGTCCTTCACTGCAGGCTGTCTGCATACAGTGAATATAGACTGGTGAGTGCAGGCACTGGGATAGATCATGATTTCTTCACTGCTCATGGATACTTGGAGCTGCTGTTAGAAGAGCCATGTTTAAACACAGCTTAACTACCCGAGGGGAGTTTTTCGTAGACATGACTATAATAGTAAGCAAGACAATAGTCAGAAGTCCATGATTCAGTGCTCTCTGTTGATTTGGTGTGTGTGACTAGGTGTACTTCTCTGGAAAATGCTTTGTCCTTACAGATGAAGGAGAGGTGTAGGTGTTAGATGCAGATAAAATCTTTCTCTTTCTTTTAATACAGGTTGGGATGGAAGTGGCACCACAGCTCAAAGAAAGCCTTAACAAAAATTTCTTTGACTTTCTTCTAACTTTTAAACAAGTAAGCAAAGAGGGGGTTTATTTGCAATATCACATAAATATACTCCTTAACCAAACTGTTGCATGCTTTTTAAAAATCTCTGAAGTTCTTAAATCTGGATTTGGGGATGTTCCTGTACCCAGATACAGTATGGGAAACTTTATATCCAGAAGTTGAAACTGCTCTATTTAGCATTTTCCATACTGTAATACTGTATGCTGTGAGCTTGATATTTTTTTCCCCAGCATGCAAGGAGAGCTTCAGAACATCTGTGCATCTTTGTGATTTTTCTGTTGTCATTTCCATTCATGCACAAACATTGTCCAGTTTATCATAGCTCTGTTTAAATGCCTTTTCACAGCATCATGATTTTTTTGTCTTTTATGTCCACAGATTCATGGGGACACAGTTCAGAATCAGCTGGTGGTGCAATGTGTGGAGATACCTTTGTATTTGACTCTGTATTCTCCTGCTATTGACTGGATTTTGCAGTGTATTGCGTATCGTGCTCCTGAAGTAAGTAAGCAAGTGTGGTAATACTTGGTTCTAATGGAAGTGTTGAGGTGATGAGTTAATTTTGCCTATTAAACCCCCTCAGTCAGTACTTACCTGAGTGTGAAAGTGAGGATGAAGAGCCTAGATACAACTGCCTGTTTCTACCTTCTGTACAGGAAGAATGTTCATTTCCACAAAGCTCAAATCTCACCACTTTGAATTCAGAGGATATATTCCTGTTTGTTTCTAGCTGTCCTTTAGGTTTAAAGTTTAATCTTTATTTCCTGAATTCATTTGTTTGTTCTGTCACACAGATAGAAGAATTATTTGAGTAATCCACAGCTTTGTAATTGTTTGACATAGCAGGCCATTTTAACCTCAGTTTGTCTTGCGGTCTATGGCAGAGAGCTGGTGATCTTCACCTGTCCTGCTAGAGATGTTGACCTGGCTGGCAAATAGAAATTATTTTGAGATATAGCACAGCTGAAGGGTTGCAAATCTGGCTTCCATAAAACAGTGGTTTTCATTTAAATGCCACTGTACCTGTTCCAGTAGGTGCGTTGTACATTGTACTACACCATTGTTTTCTTGTGTTGTTAAGTACAGGGTTATTGGAATGTATTGGTAGGTAATTAAAACAGCTTTTACTAGATTTCATTACAGTAATTAAAGCTGAATTTATTTGCAGAGTCCCTACTCACTAATTTTAATAATTCTTCCAGGTTCTGCTTACTGAGATGATGGAGAGATGCAAAAAATTGGGCAACAAGTGAGTATTGCATGATGTAGAAGATGCAAGTCTGTAACGAGTGTCTGTGAGTCCCTGTGACAAATTCTCCCTCCCCCTTTTAAAAACACTTTTTGGATTTGTAGTGTAGCTTTTAGTGAGCTCGTGGTAGCTCACTAGATCATGATTCCAAACATCTGTTTTCCAGAGGTGAGTTCTAAAACATGGTAGATTACTTGTGGAGCAAAAGTAAAATGAATTAACGTGATTGCTGCGTTTTGGCTCCTCAGCCAAAGCTCAAGACGTGTAATGTGTTCTCCATCAGCTATGTCTCTGATCCTTGGTCATGCTTCATTTTCCTGTGTCTTCCTCCTGTAACTTGCCCAGTCTCCTCTGGCTATGTCAGCCTATCCATGCATGTTGCAGGGGAAGTTGTAAAGCAGCTGACACCCTTGGAAGATGGCATTCTGTAGACAACTGCTTTTTTGAACATTAAAATGAATATCCCAAATGTCTCCTAGAAGTCTGCACAGGCTAATCACCATCAGTGAGTAGTTCAGGAAGATGGTCTGAAAGTTTTGGATGTACTTTGAGCTGTGTGAATCCAGTTTGGCTTGCTGGTGAGCTAATCTGTTCATTTTGTTGGGTATGTAGGCTGAGCTCTCTGAAAATCTTCAGCTCCCTGTTTTTTCCTGATGTGCTTTGCACAGCCCAGCTCTGCAGTAGCTGAGGAACTGAAGTATGTTAATCACTTGGGTGAGGACTGCCAGTGTTAGCAGTCTGACTGAACTAAGGAGTGCAGGGAAAGTGGGATTTTAAAATGTGAAGATGCTGTTGTATCGGAGCATATAATGCAAGTAAAAATAATCTGCCTAGTCTGTTGTAATTTTTTTCTATATAGGTGTTGATGTGTTTTGTGGAGTTTATTTTTGAGTTTCCTTTTAGCATTTCTTATTGTAAAGCTGGGCAAAGTGCCTCCTCTTTGTGCCTGTTTGCCCTTTGAAGGAGGGATCTGGTTTAGAGGCTCTATAAAGCACAGCAGTTTTCTTTCAGAGTTCTGTATTTTTATGCTTTTTCACAACTGTCAAAGTTACAAAGCAAGAGGCATCAGTATCTAAATCTTTAAATAACCTCAGTACATTCCATGAACGTTGGGACCATCTCAGTGAAGTGTCAGCCTGCTTCTCTGAATTGCAAACATTTACCTAGTGAACTGGAAGTACTTGTCTAATACTAAAATGCAAATTCCAGTCAAGCTGCGATGGGACCAGTAAGGCTCGGTCAGGAACACAGAGGATGCTGAGCTATTTTAAGCACCACACAGAATTTCCCTCAAGATAAACTGCCCCACATTCAGACTAGTGAAGGACACTGTTTTATGAGGCAGCTTCTTTGCTAACTCATGGCTGAGTTTGCCCAAAGGAATTGCCTTTTGAATGATATTAGATTCTGTTTCTTATGTTTGGGGAATAGTATCAGTAAATTGGATTTTACATGAATGCAAAGAGTTCATTCTTCCATCATAACTTTGGCTTGATAGTAATACAGATGTGGGTTTACATTATTAATCATAGATGTCTAAATACATCATTGCCCATTATCATAGGATACCAAGAGTTTGGATCCATTTTAACAATGCAGCTCCTAGAATCTGACTTTTTAATTCAATGGAGATCTACCCTGCCACATACTCTCCTGAACTGTTTAAAAAGAGCAAGCAAGTTTCTAAACATCAGCTGCTCCTGGTTTACTTGGCCATTCTAGCAAATGTCTGGTAAAACGATGGCTTCAAAAAATCTGTCTGGAACATGGATTCTACAGGCTGGGTTACCATTTCCTTATCTGATGGCTTAATGTTTCTTGTTTTGTTTATGTGCTATTACTCCTCACCAATGTGAGCTTCATCTGTTTTTTCTTCCTTCTTCCCTTTTGTTAAATTCAGAGTAGCTGCTGGACAGGTGTTAGTCTGAGAAATTCAGATGAATGCTAATGAGGGGACAGAGGGATTTTGAGGCTGAGCTGCATTGATTCGTGCTGTGTTCATTGCAGTGCTTTGCTGTTGAATTCAGTCATGTCAGCCTTCAGAGCAGAGTTTATTGCTGCAAGATCTATGGACTTCATTGGCATGATTAAAGAGTGTGATGAATCTGGATTCCCAAAGGTAACTTCTTGTGTGTAATTTCTGTTGTTTGATGGAGTTCTAGTTCTATATATAACTTGCACATAGTTGAAATAAAAGGTGGTTTGGTTCAAAATCTTCCTGTACAGTGTATGTGCTAGAGCAGTGTTGGACAGATGTGTATCCTCTGCTTTTAATGTCAAATTTCTCCTTAACTTTCAGCATCTCCTCTTTCGTTCCTTGGGATTAAACTTGGCATTGGCTGACCCTCCTGAAAGCGATCGCCTCCAAATATTAAATGAAGCCTGGAAAGTTATAACAAAGCTGAAGAACCCACAGGTGAGTTATTGTCCATCCTGTTTCACTAAGGATCCTGTGTTAGGGTGGGATTATGGCCAGTTGTTCAACAAGCATGATATGGTTTACCTTTTCTAAATACACACAGTAATATCTTTCTAAGATCCCTGCTTTTCTGGGCTCTGCTTAAGCACAGCTTAATTCTACTTAACATAACTCTACATAAGCAACTTGTGAAGTTTGTCATTACTGCTAGATCTTTAGGTCTGCATAAACCATACCTCAGGAGGTAATCCTTTTAAGGATAATCTTTGCAAGTGTGTTTCTCATAACCTCCTGTAAATATTGGTATTCATGACACTTGTATTTCTAGGATTACATCAACTGTGCTGAAGTGTGGGTGGAGTATACCTGCAGACACTTTACGGTACGTTGGCATTTGTTTCCTTTGAAGGCTTTCTGGTACAGACTAAGTGGTTTGGGACTAATACAGTTTGGTATTAGAAATGGGAAAGCTGTGACTGTTCAGTGTAAGTGTGTAGCACTTCAGTCGTGAATGAAAGCTCTATTTCCTTTCATGAAAGATGAATAGGGACAAAAGAAGCAGCTTTGAAGGAGTCTTCACTGCTCCCCAGCACTGCACCTATCTCACCCTTTGATTTTAATGGCAGATAGACAAGTTTAAGGATTTACTGGAGCTATGGCTAAAGTTCCTAGCTTTACTAGACCTCCACAGAAAACTGATGCTGTGGCAAATGGAAATAAATTATCCAGATGGTTTTCTGAGGCTTCATTTATGTGCTGATTTTGTTACTGTATTTTATAACCTTATTTTTCACTGCACAGAAGCGAGAGGTGAATACAGTCTTGGCTGATGTTATCAAACACATGACTCCTGATCGAGCGTTTGAAGATGCATACCCACAGGTAAGGAGTTTCTTTAAAATCTGATGTGCATTTTCTCAGATGAAATAAACTCTTAAACACAGTGATGTGTCTTACCACAAATAGTTATTTTTAAATACTGGTTGTAACCTGGGAGGCCTTTAGGAATGGGTTAATGCTGTGATTCGTTCCTTCTTTTTTACCCTGCACCTTCCAACTTAGAGAAATGCTAAAGCAGAATGACTGTTGTGTTTGGAAGTAGCAATAGCTGACTCCTACACCAGCAATGGTGTTCTGCTGAAGAAAATTAACAATCATGGCAGGCAGCAAACCATAAAATAATCCATTGGTCCTGGCATTGCTACGGCCTCAGTGACTTATGTCCAGCTCTTGAGGCTGCATGCCAGGTGAGAGATGGATTAATGGAAATGTAGAAGAAGGTTTTTGTGGTTACATAGAGGGTAGATAAATTCCTACAAAAGAAGATGTAACAGGCTGGTTTTAGGGTTTTCTGTGTTTGGTTTTGGTTTGTGTTTTAGTCTAGAGAGCTGGAGGACATGCAGACCATAAATTAGAAAAATCTGCCTAACTGTAAAAAGTGAAGAACAAATAAATAAAGCCTGGTTGGCCTCAGTTCATATGAGTTCTGAAGAGCTTGTTGGTAAAACAGCTGTTGGGACCAGTGTAGCTGTCCCTGCTTTGGGGAAAGAAATTACAATCTTCCAATCCATTTTTCTATGAATAACTAGGGAGGAATAATCTCTGCTGGGGACAGTCTCACTTTAACTTGTATGACAATAATCCCCCTCCTCTCCTTTCTTCCCCCTTTAGCTGCAGTCAATTATTCAGAAAGTTATTACCTATATCCATGACTTCTCTCTGCTTTTTTCAGTGGTAAGTAATACTCTTTAATAAATTTTTAAGAACAATTATTTTGCACTTACTCTGCAAGACAGTTTACCTGACTTCTTGGGTAATTAGGGTGTTTGCAACATCTCATAGTGAGAGGACCTTTATCGAGTAGATAGGTGCAGAAATGTTTTGGAATGTCTTTCCTGCTTACTACTTAAATATTTATTATTCTAATTCCAATTTTCTGTACTTTTTTTTGTTTCCTTAGGCTGTTAGATGCTCTAAGTTTCTTACTCTGGCCTAAGTGATGATCAGTGGAAGATAAAATACCATTTATTTTCATGTGTTCATGTAATTGCTGGTAGCTGTTTCTCTGTTGTGATACACACTTAACATGCTCTGTCACAGGGCTTTAGTTTGGCAGTGAAACATAGTTCAGAGATGGGATATGAGGTAGAGAAAGAAATAAAGACAGTGGGTGTCAAATTTTACTCTTCAGCTGGTTTCAATACTTGAAGACCAAGCTGATTTGGAGTCAAGGCTTGTTCACAAATTGCTGATAATTCTGAAAAACTTACCCTTGCTACATTCTTGAGATGATAAACTAAATATTACAGTATCTTAACAACCAAAATCCTTACCTTGAGGAAAATCTGAATGTCTTGGACCCTCAGTACATGCAAAATGCCCTGAGAACATGCCCTGGGTATATGCAGAATGGCTGCTGGCGTGTAGCCTCTTTTCATTGTTTTTACTGCCCTGTTGTTTGTTCCAGATGACATTGTTGTGATCTTAGCCTGTTTCATGCATGTGATTTGCTTTTAAAAGATTTGCAACATGTGTTTTTGTGTTTTATTCTGGATCTCTGCAATCAATGAATCAATACACTTTCAGCCATCAGTGCTTTGTTCCACTCTCTAATCCTTCAGGATGAATAACTGTTTTCAAAAAAGATTAGCTATCTTATATTATATTGTCTTATTTTATAGCTATCTTCTTATTTATTGTTGTAGTGTGTTATTTGTAAAATCCCTAACTTTACTTGTTTATGTATTTGTACTTTCAGGAGAAATTCTTGCCATTTCTGGATATGTTCCAGAAGGAGAGTGTGAGAGTGGAGGTTTGCAAGTGCATTATGGAATCTTTTATTAAGTAAGTGGAGAATATTGAGGTTAAATGCACTCAGGAGTGGCTGGGGAATGGGTTGAAAGATTGCTAGGGACGATGAGTCAGTGTATAGGCCACTTAGCTTGTGAAAGTGTTCAGGGCTATGGGGGAAAGATTAAAACGTGTCAGTTTTGTTATTCCATTGATGGATTGTTTAACTCTTTGCAAAGAAAGCTGAAATTGAAGCAATCATATTGATGCTGGCTTGCTGTGGGTTATCAGAATAGTTCTCTGAGCCTTTTTAAAATTAATGCTGCCTTAGTTGGTTTATGAAATGTATTTTATGTTCCAGCTGAGGTGACAGCACACCCAAGTTGCCTTGGTGTAATGGGGGAGAAGGGAGTGCTTTGTTACAGGCTCCATTATGGAGAAAAATGGGTATTTCCATAGCTGTAAGTGAACTTAGAAGAAGAGGCTTCATCTTCAAATACTGTCTAACAGTCCTCTTTCTTTCAAACAATTAACAGGTTCCTTGAAACAGATTTTTTTCTTTCTTTTTCACCATCCCTTCAGGTATATTTACACACTGCCAAGCCCCAGGAAGCCTCCCCTTCTCCAGGCTAAACAGTCCCACCTCTCTTGGCCTTTGCTCACAGGAGAGATACTGCAGCCCTTAATCATCTTAGTGGTGCTCCACTGCACGTGTGCCTCTGTACCTAAACGTGACACTTATCCTCCCTGCCTCTCCATCAGCAGCTGAGAAACTCTTATTACATCCTGGTAGAACTAGGATTGCCTTGGTTTGATGTTCTTGGGTTGCCTCCTTGTCTCACCTGGGGCCTCCCTTAAGGAGTCAGACTCTGTGCCTTGGCAGTAAAGCTCCATGTATTAAGATAGTGTTTCTTAATTAGCATTTGTAGGAATTGCACATCTATTAACCATGGGATCTTTGAGGTTCTGTTGGTTAAAAAACCAATATAAAACTTGCATAGCATCACACAGTGGAATTAAGTGTGAAATTGGTGTTACTCCACTGACTTTTCATTGTGACAGAGCAGGATTTTTCATTCACTCTTTCTAAAATGTTTTATAGGCATCAGCAGGAATCTACAAAGGACCCTGTTATACTCAATGCTCTTCTGCATATCTGCAAGACGATGCACGATTCTGTAAAGTAAGACAAGCTTCACTCCTGCTAATATCTCATTTGTGCCAGGTTTGGCTGCCTGTTGTACACTGTGCCATTTCTGAGGCCGTTTGTTTCCTGGTGGATTAAGACATGAATCCAATTAGTGGTGAGGGAAAAGCTGTGCAGTGAAGTGGCAGCACATACCATTTGCTCTTTAATTAGTGCTTTGTTTTTGAATGCTAAAGCAGAATTCTAAAAGCAAGGGGGCAGCAGCTTTGTAGAGTTTTCTGGTGAAGCAGAGACACTAAATCCAATCCTGTAAAATACTTTTGATAGCAAACCCAATGTAACTGTTGAGTTATAGTGAATAATAAACTATTTTTGAGACTTAAGTGAGTATGTATCTATTAAAGCACAGGTTGCTATACCCAATTACACTTCTTGTTTTGAGCCCCTTTTTATCAGCCATTACAAGGGGCTGTGAAATCTTTAAAAGGACACCTGGGAAACCTCTAGAAACTTGAACAGGGGTGGCTAGAACAGAGAAGCTCCTGAACCATCTGTGTCTTTCCCCTAAACCTTCTTTTCTTTTCCCCTTGACTTTGAGCACCAAGAACCACAACAATATGAACTTTAGATCTTAAAAGCAAAGCTCTCTTTTTTTCTTCAGGTTTGGGTTGAGTTGAGTTTCTTTTGGCACTCGAAGCCCAAAGCCTCTTAGTGTGGCAGATCCTGTAAAGGACCTTGTGACTTCTTCAGCCTTGAAATGCTGTGAATGCAAGATGTATTGCCAATAAATAAGTCAGATTTGGCGTGTCATTCCAATTTATACCAGACAGAGTGCTTTATTTTGGGTTAGAGCATCTTATTTGGCTGTGTGTTGCACTAAAAGCTACTTTAACCTTTAAATAGAACAATATATTGAAGCCAAAACAGCTTATTAAAATTAGGCAGTTTATGGCAACCCATATTTGGTGCTTGCTCTGAAGTTTTGCCAAACCAATTTGACAGCTTACTGGAATCCTTAAAATCCCTTAAACCAGCAGTTGAGTTCTTTTTGTGGAGATAAAGTGTTGTGCATCGTTAGCTTGCCTCAGTTGTGTCCTCTCCCACTGGTTTATCATCATAAACTCTAACTAACCTAAAGTAACTTCTGCAGCTATTCCTACATCCTGGTTCAGGAAACTCCCAAGCCATTGTGTGGGGCTCACCGAACCCCTGACAGCTGTGGGGGGATAACAGCCTTTAGTCTGGTAGGGCTCTGATTCAGAATTGAACTGGAAACCTGTAACTGACCCAGAGATCTCATTACAAGTCTTCTGAGCCTTTCAGAGCCCATCCATTGACTCTCTTGATTGGCAATACACTAATGAGCTAATCACACTGAGATTTTCTTCCCTCCTTTACTGAATTTGTATAATAAACTATTGTTCTCTTCCCATCTGGTGTCTGAACTAAGCAATTGGTAACTGATATACTAAAGGTCAAAGCTGGAGCCAAGTATATAATAGTAAAAGGATTAAATTGTATTAGTTAATTGTAATTTAAATTTTTGCTCACCTGTTTTCACCAAAGCAGGTTTGACTCACTGGATTTTCATGTGATGTAAACTGGTTTCAAGCCAGATCTGGACTCTTGCTATAGGTGGTACCTGTGATAAACTTGAAAAGAAACTCTTTTTACATGTCCCTTCAGTTCTTACTAAAACATCAAGAAAGCAGCACTGTGACATGATGTTAATTATTTTTTTTAAAAAGGCAATTTTTAAGCTTGTGGGGTTTTTTTAATTTGGAATTTAGTTTGGCACATGGCTGACTTGATGCTATTCATACGGAAATGAGTTTTATTGCTTTATAACTAAAATTACAAGCTTAGTGGTCTTAGTGTGCAAGAAATATTTTATATGGAGAATTATATATATATATAAAATATATATTTTATATATAATTCTATAAATTAGTATGATTCATTTGAACCATTACAGGTAAATGAGTAATACTGTACATTTACCATATCTGGTTTCTCTTCCAGTGCACTAACACTTGAGGATGAGAAAAGAATGTTAGCAGCTCTGATAAATGGATTCATCAAACTGGTGAGTGACAGTTGTGTGCACGTGTTGGGGTACCTGAGAGCTGGGATTTTCTTGAGATCCCCAGGAGAAGTAGGTGCTTGTTTGTGCTGAATCAGAGACTCTCTGTCTGACTCTGTCTGGAGCACCACAGACCTTGACCTGTGTCCCTCCCTGGAATGAGTATGCACGTGTTGAAAGAAATACCATGCAATGTTGAAGCTGCCAGTATTTAACAGTTAAACAGCAATTAAAGCCTTGCCTATTTTAGCATCAGAGAGGGCAGTCAGTGGTTTTTGTGAATGAAGTTTCACTCCCCAGCTCTAAATGGAACCTACACCAGTTTTTAAAAGCACAAAATAAACAGGAATAACACTAGCTATATTTATCTTAATATACAAATGAGATAACTTGTATCATATTATCATATTAGTAGTCTCACAAAGACTCCAGTTGTTTTGCCTTGAAATTAAGTTTTAACCCTTCTATCCCTTTTTTGGCAGTGAAATCTCTTGCCCTTGTCTGTTGTGTTTGAGATGTCGGGTTGTTTTAGGGAGATGTGCTCAAGCTGGTTTTATTCTCTAACCAGGTACTCTTGATGCTTGGCTTTTTTTCCTAGAGGCAGAGCTGACAGGCTTTGTCTCTACTCATCCTCTTTGTTGCAATTCTATGAATTTATTTCTAGGTGGTTGCTTTCTCTTCAGGTATCATCACTTGCTATGTAATATGTTTTAAATGTAATTTTCCTTTATTAAGCTTTAAATGCAGTATAACATTGTATAGTTTCCTCTAGGAGGATTTCCCACATTGGATAATATTTGATGTGGCTTTATAGTCTTGGTTGAGAAAGAATCCCATAGCAGCAGCATGACTGGTTATTCATTTTAAACCAGCACACATTAAGATATGTAAGGAAAAGCAGTTCTGACAGTCAGCTTTACTGTATGGCTTCTTTATGGAAAAACCTGTATTTTTAGAGGCTTTCTTGAGCCCAAAAGCCCAGACTCAGCACTTGCATGGACAGTTGTCTGTAATGTAAGAAGCAATCCTTTGTTTGCTGATGCAGTTCCTTTGATCTTTCACTGTATGGGTTAAATGTAACTGTAATTTTAATTCTGTAAAAACTACTTTCACATATAGCTTGAGAAATAATAAATAATGCAGCTTTTACTTCTGTTAAAAGAACAAATCCATGTGAATACATAAATGTAGACAGATGCCTGGAGACCGCTGCTCGTGCTAGTCTTTTAATTGGCAGCTGAGACACTCCAGCTGACAGCACTCAGTCTTTAAATCTGGAGGGTTGGAAGGAGGGTGTTCTCACACAGGGGCTGGTTTGGGCTTCTTTCCTGCCAGCATGCACAGCTGCAGGTTTTTCCATACTACATAAGCATATATTTATTAACCAAACTGGAGGAAAGCCTGCTTTTCTCACTGGCGTACCCAGTTTGCACTGGGATGCCCTGTAGCAACCACAGATTACAGGAATCTGAATGCAGATTCACTGGTCTATTTCTGGTTCAAAACACTGCAAATCTAGGACTCAAGTTTTGTTTTCATAATAAGTACTTATCTGTAAAGTACAAGATCAGGTGGGATGTGGACTGAAAAAACCAGCAAAGCTTCCAGGTTTCCTGGAAAGCAAACAGTTAAAAGGACAGAGAGTCTCCAGGTGCTCTTTTGTTGTTAGTGGTGGGGTTTTTTCTTACCAGTATATGAGGATTTTGACTTGACCTGTGGTTTATCTGCATGCAGTTTTATATTTCTTAAAGTTAATGGGCTCTAATGGTAAAATCAAGGGTTGGTTGTTGTTTATTGGTTGGGTTTGGTTTTTTTTTTGTCTTTTATAGGTTTCATTTGGCCGTAACTTTGAGCAACAGCTGAGTTTCTATGTAGAAGCCAGGTCAATGTTTTGCAATCTGGAGCCTGTTCTGGTCCAGTTGATTCATGTAAGCTGCAGTTTACCTTGTCTGAAGTGGGGATGTATTTGCAGTTCTCCCTCTCCCTGCCCAGATTATTGGTCTGTGTCAAAATGAGCTTGAAGTCTTTTTATCAGGTGTTTTTAGAGCAGGCTTTGATCTCATCTCTCATGTCATCACCCCCAGCTCTGAAGCTCTTGCTTGACAGACATGCATAGTATCATTGCAACAAAGCAAACTGATTATCTTGCAAGAGATTTCATGTCTAATAAAATAACCAGCACTGTGGTGCATTCAGAATTTGGGTTCTCCTCTGTAATCCTCCATCTAGGAGAGATTACACTGTGTCTCGCTGCGTATCAGCAGAGTCCTGCTGTGACTGGGAAGGTTAATCTCTTTTCTGTATTGACTCACATGTCAGGTGAGCATTAGCTGCATCTGATTCCTCTGCAACATTGTATCTTCTCTTAAATCCTTTTATTATTTTGATTTTTGGGGTTTTTTTATACAGTGTTAGTGAGAAGTCATCATTTTTATACCACCAAGGAGGTGATGACAGCACCATAGCAGGGTCCATTTTGACACTTTCTGTTCTCTAAGTGCATGCAGTAAACCATGCAGTTTATTTACCACTGGCTTAATACATATGTGTGTTTTTCTTAATTAATTGCTTTGTGTGTGTGTGTGTAGTCTGTGAACCAACTAGCAATGGAAACAAGAAAGGTGATGAAAGGAAATCATTCCAGAAAGACTGCTGCGTTTGTCAGGGTAGGTCTGTCTGAACCTGAGCCTACCTTCTTGTCAGATGCTACCACCTGCTGCCACCTAAGTTTATGGTCTTGCAAAAGCATTATGTCAGTATTCTTTGACACTGTCTCTCTTTCTCTTGTCACCATCGATCCTTAATGCCAAATGCTGCCATTTAGGACAAAAAAAATGAACTGAAGCACCTAAGAGCAGCTTTGTGTTAGAGTAGTGAGATTGTCTTCCTCTCCTAAAGCAGGGTCATTGGAGAGGAGTTTATGTGAAAGCTGGAAAGCTCAGATGGTCAAATTGTATTTGAAATTAAGTACTTAATTTCTGTGTAACTCAATCACAGAGAGAATGGGAAAGAGGAGGAAAGAATAATTTAAGCTGCTGTCTCATAACATCAGTGCTGATTCCTTGGACAAAGGATAGTGAGCTTCCTCCCACGCCCACGTGCCCCTGCCTCTACCCGCTGGGTTGTCCTGAGCACCAGGACTCTGCTCTTCCCACTAGAGCTTGGTCTTGAGTTGCTTACTTGAGGAGAGAGGATCTCTCTGAGCTAGGGGTGTAGAGTGGTTGATAAATACTGTTACAATTATTGACATAATAAGGAGACATCTGGAGCTGCTGATGTTGGACTCCACACAATATTTGCTTTTTTACTGAAAGTCTTTCCCAAAACTGACTTACAGATTCTGGTTCCTAATTGTGTCTAAACTCAGCAGTGATTGCTGTAAGTCCAAGAGAGGAATTTTTTTCAGTTCTGTTTTCTGTTTGCTTTAGGCTTGTGTTGCCTTCTGCTTCATTACGATTCCATCCCTGAGCAGCATCTTCACACGTCTTAATCTGTACCTACACTCTGGGCAGGTTGCTCTGGCAAATCAGTGCCTTTCACAAGGTAAGGCATGACTGTCTACTTCAAGGTTTGGTTCAGAAATATTTCTAGCGGTGAATAAGAACTTGACTGAAATCATAAGTCATATATTTATGATGTAATTAAAATACAGCCCTGTTTCAAGCATTGCTACAGTGAAAACATGTCTTATTAAGGCAACTGTTCAGTTCTAACACTAATCCTGTGATCTCAATAACCAAGACAGCTGAGTCTAGTTGATGTAGTCATGGCTATGAGGTAAGTTGCCCTAAATTACTTAAAATTATGGAAAGCATGGAATGATTTTCTCCTGTATAATTATGCAAGCACTCTAATCACAAATGATGTGCTGTATTATAACTGTGGAAAAAGAAACTAGTTCATCTGTGTAGTAGTTCACTGGCTGACAGAACCCTGCAACAAGCTGGAAAGGAGTTAAAACAGGTTGATGACACCAGGAACTTGCTATCAAAGCACATGTGTGATAAACAGCTAAGGAAATTGGCCACACTATCAGAATGAAACAATGGAGCAATACCAGATAACATGAAGAAAGAAACACACACCATTTTTATCTGAATTATTTGTTGACCCAGGGTCTGAGTACTGTTGTTAGCAATCCTGTTAGCTCAGTCCTAAGTTGCTGGAAATTCAGACAAAAAGGGATTTGGGGAAAAAAAATGGAGCATGAAGTCTGTGTCACCATTTCAGTGATCGTGTTCCAGTTCGTATCACGAATGGCAAACCTTTACTTGTTCTCAAAGTCTTACTATGCTCTTCCCTGATGGAAGTGTCTGTCTTTTCTACTTTGTTTTGCACTTTTAATACTGTCTTTAAATGCTTTCAGATGGGAAATGCTTTTCCTTTACATGCTTTCAGTGGAGCTGTGAGGGTAAAACATTGGGTTACTTTGCAGCTTCTTTTATTGTGGCTGTTAATTCTTTGGTTTAGCTCTGTACTTCTTCCTGAGAGCTTGTTTTCCCACTCTGCTTTTACCAGTAATTTCCAGCTGCACAAACAAGCTGACTTAGGATGCTGATTAAGACTTTTTTAGTGCAGGGTGACTGTTCTGTGTCTTTGTTTTCAATCTGATGCTGCCCATGTAGCAAAGCAGAGGGATTTAGAGTAAAGCTGGCTGTTGTATCCAAGTATGTTGTGCAAATAAAAGAGCTGCAAAGTCTGTTGTTGTGCAAATTCTGTATCGTGCAGTTTCTTTGTACATTACAGAGTTTACCAAAAATGGACTGGCTTTTTCTTCCTGCAGTGTTTTGCTTAATTGCCCAGTTTACCTTTTCCTTTGTAGCAGGTTTTGGTTTTCTTGCTGTGTTGGGGTGCATCTCTCCAAAGCAGTTTTTCTGTAATACTTGGTCTTTGAGGACTGTGCCCTGCCCACCCACATTGGGACCAACTCCTGGGTTTAATAATCTTTTCATTTATAAACTGCCTTTCAACCATTTTTGAGTCCAAAGTCTTCTCTGAGTGAGATTCCTGGGCCCCAATAATTATCTGGATTTTTCAGTGTGAGTGTTATAAATGTGCAGGGCTGTTGTTTGGCACATGAACACAGTGTGCTCACTAAACAAAGACTAGGATCCCACTCCAGAATCTTTTAAGGTAGCAGGTGTATACAAAGTATTATGAACTCAGTTTCTAAAACATCTGTTTATTAACCTGAATTTTAGACAAGCAAGAGAGGAGCATTTGATCCATCTCAGCTTTTGTTGAAATGAAAACTGCACAAAAACTTCTGGTGTTCAGTAGCTTTGCTTCCCAAGGTTTTATTGTCACACCATTTTTTGCTCCCTTAGAAAAGCTATTTTGGGCATAATTTGGTATTCAGAGACATGTCACTTGTATGAGTGATTTAGCAGGTGTTAACCAGTTAAGCAACAGGGACACCAGTCTTGGGAGATTGTTGTGAACTGACTTTGCATATTCTGATGTATTGTAGTCAGATAATGTGTCCTTGAAAGTTTAATCTGGATCTCAGCTGAATGCAGTGTGTGTGTGTGTGTGTGTGTGTGTGTGTGTGTGTGTGTAGTGCTGATTAATTCATAACAGGAAATTTAAATCCAGTCCCTTAACTGAGGCCAATTAGACACTGATCTACTAAAACTAATGCAGCATGAAGTGAAGTTTTAAGAGTGTGCAATTAATGATAGCATTACACTGGGAGGTGAAATTGTGCCCTGTGTGTAACCTTTATTTCATGCTGATTGGAATTAGCTTAATCAGTTTAGAATTGGGAAGAGAACTAAAACTGAAAGGTAATGTACCTGATCTGATGGCTCGGTTGGCAGCGGGGTGTGTGTGTGTGGGCATGTGCTCACAGTTTCTCCTTAAAGCTTCCAGCTGTTGTTGTTTTTAGCAAGTTAAATTCTTGGATGATTTTTTCCTGATATTATTTTGATTTCCTACAGGGAGTCTGGCTATTTCTGTGAGTTGGTTTTTTGCTTAAAACTTGAATTTCAGGGGTAGATTTCAGTTGGCAATGGGAAGATTTCTCTAAATTGCCAGTGGATCTGACTTGAAAAAAGGGTTAAATGGCCTTTTGGGGGGAGAAGGGGAATTGAACAGCTTGTCCCTTCGTTAAGGGGATGTGTGGCTCAGAACAGAAATACCATTCGCTGATCTGAGGGTTGCAGTGAAAAGCCGCCAGCAGCTGGAGAGCTGTAGGGAATCTGCTTGTAAGCCAAGGAGTTTGGGTCCTGGCCCATTCCCCACCCTGTGGGGCAGAGGTGGCAGGCCCCTGGGGCTCAGTGCTCCTACTCCCCCTGTCAGATGGGGCCTTGTCTGACGGGCTTTGCCGCCGTTAGTCAGAGCAGCTGTGTGGTGCTTGCTGGAACTCGCCTGAATACTTCAGCACTAGCAAACTGTGATTGTCTCAGAATAGATTTTCATAAATACAGTGAAATTGGGTCAGAAACATGACTTTATAGGCTCATGGAAAGTCCTGACAGGTGTCTGTCCAGGTATGCTGTCCAACACGCACTGAGAGTGGCTGTTGTTTCCTCTGTCTCCAGTTCCCAAGAGGTGCTTTAAATAAAACATTTAGGTTCAGGATGTTTTAGGTGATTTAGTCCTGGATGCATAGTTTGTGCCTCTAGAAAGCCTTTTACAAGCCCCCCTCAGAAAGGGGGACTAGATTTGAGAGATGTGCTTTTCATTTTTCTTCAGCTGAGCCACAGAACATCAAACAATAAATCCTCATCAGTCATGTTTGGTGTCAGGGGGAGTGCTTGGCCTGAATGGAGATGAAACACATGCTCCATTGTGTCATTCTTCTGGGCTTTGGAGGTACAGGTGTTATTTTAATTGCACGTGTTTCCTCCCTGTGGAAATGCTGCTTTTGCCTGTCAAAGAACAGACAGCAGGATGTTTAATTGTTGGTTGTGGCATTCAGCAGGTGGGTAGAGATGATGCAACTTTGTGGTAACGTGTGTTGAGCAGCATTTTCATGTGAGAGGCTGTGAAGGCCTTGCCTTGCTTCACAAGTAACATGCTGAGTGACTAAAGGAATTCAGCTGGCTCTGTATGACTGAGGTCACTGGGATATTGTCAAAACTTGGTAAAAATACAGTCAAAAATACAGCTGTGCCCAAATTAACTGATGCAGGTCTGAAAAATCTGTGTTTGCTAAACAAAACCAATCCTGAGGTGTGCAGTGCTCAATGTACTTGTGTTCTTCAAATGTAGCTGAAACACAGCTTCTCTAGTACATTGTGAAAGGAATTCCATTTCTGCCTCAGAAAATGTTACTTTTCCATGAATGTTCCCTAAGTAACACAGGCTTCAGCCAGGCTTTGCAGAATGTATGGTGTGGAATATCTGTTAAGTAAGCTTCAGTGTATCTTCTTAGTAGCATTAGATAACAATTTTTAGTATTCCTTCATAATCTCAAATCTTTACAGATCTGATGAAGATAAATAGAGAGAATTTAAGGTAAGGAATTTTGAGGAATAACTCAGAGTTTTTCCTCAGTTATGGATCTTGGGACTTCTTGGCTCATGCTTCTCTGGTGAGATCTGTAAATGCTGTCTCTGTTTTCCTTGAAGGCAGCAAAGTAGCTTTAGGAGAAACCAATGTGATGCTGTTTTCCTCACTAGTAATACTAAATATTGCTTTATTTGAGCAGAATTAGGACGTGTACTGTTACCTGGGATTTCCACAGCTGGAAACTTCTCCCATTCACTGAGCTTTTTCTTGTGCCTCTCTTTATCCCAGCCAATAGCTTTTCCATATGATTTGAGAGAGGTGACATCTCTGTCTCTGTAAGCTTTTCAGACTAGCATTTCACATCAGTTTGTCAGCTGCTCAAGTCTGTCTAGCCCATGACCTGTTTTTGGAAGTGTCTAGCAGCATCTACTAAGGCAGCACACAGGAAACAATAATGCAGAATGATGCTGATGAGCTTCCAGCTGCAGGCAGTCTAAATACATCCTTCAACAAAGGTTGCACATGGACCTTGGAATTTAATAAAACAGATAGACCAATCCTTAGGAATGTAGTTTTTAATCCATTTTTACATTTGTGGCCTTTGTAACGTGGCAGGGAGTTCCACTGTTACCTACTCCTTGGGAATCTACTGCTTTAGGGATTTATTTCTGTTTAGTTTTTAAGTGTTAGCTGAGTGTTGCAGTGCATGCAGTTGATCTACTAGAGATACTGTGAAAGAATCAGCTACTCTTGGTTTGTTTTCTTCATGCTACCTGTGAGATGATGGAGTTGATTAGTTCCTGAAGAATGTGTGTCTGCATGGTTTTCCTCAGAAGGAAATGGCTCCATCCCTTAGCACCTCTTAATCTTCTGTTTATCCTTTCGACAGTGGGAATCAGGACTGCATTCCAGGGATAAATGCACAGCAGCTATATTAATGATAGAGTGACACCTCAGTTTCCATGACTGTCCTCATGATTCTCACCATTGCCTTGCCTTTGGCCAGCTGTTTAGGATGAAGTTTTCAGGAAACAAGTCTATAATGTCTCCAGAAATCTTTCATGGGTGTAAATAGCCCATTTAGAGCTTATCTTCCTATAGTTAAAGCAAGGGCTGTTCCTTTCCCCACATACCTGACTAATATTAGATGTCATCTGCTGCTGTATGGCTCAGAATCATGGGGTCCATCTGTGATGCTTTGCAGTCACACTCCAGACCAGTCTGCAAACACTGTCGCATGTCTCATGTCAGGACATGTCTTGCTGCAGAACCTTAAGGAACATGGTGGTGATTTCACTCCACTGTGAAAACTGCCTATTCCTGCTCCTTTCCCAGCCCATCCTTTATGAAGCTGTGAATCCTCAGGAGGACTTTCCTCCTTGTCTTCCCTCAGCTTAGCTGTCCTAAGAGCCTTTTGTATGAGGGACATTGTTAAATATTTTTTTAAAAATCTAAGTATTTGGTTTGGCCGCATCACTTTTAAACACAAACTTACTGTTTCTTTGGAAAACTTGAGAGACTTCTGAGGAATGATTTCTCTCTGCAAAACCCATGTTGACTCTTCAGTGTTGCATCCTGTTTTTCCATGTGTCTGCTCACTTGATTATTTACAATTTTTTCAATTCCCCACCTCGTATATCCAGGAGAAACCACAGTATTTAACTACAGCATGTATTATTTCAAACTTTCCAGTATTACTGATTGCATGGACTTTAGAGAGGTGGGCTGAAATTTGTGGTTGAGGTGTTTTTGGGGGGTTTTGAGAAGTGGTATGTGTTGCATTTACTGATTACAGCTTGAGAATGAAGTATCATGTCACCAGTGTTGTTGCTCATAGTGTATGATCTCCCTCTGTGACTCATCCCTTCCTCTTACTCGTCTGTATGCCTTTGGGTGGAAGTCCTAAAGCCTTGCTAACGATCTGTAATCCTAAAGCTTGCACTTGCAAGCTTCATCCACATAATTACCTTTCTTATCTGCAGCAAATTCTTATCAGGATTTAGTATGAAATGGTGTGAGCTAACATAGTACCATAGCTCCACCAGACAGCCCCACCTTCCTGGTGTTCTGTCATCTTTAGGACATCAAGTAACTCACTGTGTTCTGGGCTGGGAGTGATGTGTAGAGGGTTTTAAGACTGATAATACTCAGGAGCTCAGGAAAAACCACATTTCAGTAACATGGCAGGACTCTCACAGCAGCTCACTGAGGTGAGGAGGAGGAGTACCAAATGTTTGCAGTGCTTGGTTGTTAAAAGAATAATGCATTAATTTAGTTTATGACAAAAAGGGGGCGGGGGCAACAAGACCCCACGCTTGCTTCCCATTTAATTCTTTGCACTGGAGTACAAGGTTTCAGTGAATTTCCAGTGTCTGTCAGGTTTGGAAGCATTAAAATACACTTGACAGTGTCGTAGGACACGAAGGCGATGTGGAATGTGAGGACTGCGTATGGTCCCCAGTTCTGTCCTTTGGGGGGGCTCAGCCTTGTGTAACTGTATCCCTGATTAAAAATAGTCAGTGGAGGTATGTCAGACTCCCTTTTTCTCTTTGGAGGTGGACTGAAGGAGCTTAATTGTTTTCCCATCTCTAATGGCTTTGTCCTTCCTTGGTTTTTTGCCTGCCTAGAATCTTAAGTTACTACAGTTTAATTGATGATCAGAGATTGGAGCAAGTGCAATTTAAGCTAAATTTTAATATGCAGAGAGCTTGATGTGTATATATACATCAAATATTTGTGTATATATACATGTATTAATGCTACAAATAATAGAAGATACGTGGAGGTCCATATAGTTGTGTGAATGAGTACTGAAATGTGTGTATGTGTATTGTCATGAATATTGACAATAGCAGAACATTTAACACCAATTTCACTTGGGTTTTCTGTAGAGGAATGTTAGTGGAAGTGCTCAAGACTGCCAGCTTTCGTGGCCTGAAGGTCAGAGTGGGAAAGATTTACAGGATTATGGTCAACCCAAATGAAGGAGCTGCTGTGAGAGGATAAATTTAGCAAAGCATGAAGTATGTCACGTTCGAGCTCTGCACAAGATATTAACAGCAGTCTGGGAAGACTTTATCATAATGATTTGTAGTAATGCACAGGCTGCTCTCCCCTTATCCAACTTAAGACAGGCTCATTCTAGAAGCAGTATTGTACTTGGGGCAGATAAGGAAATAGCATCCTTCACTGGAAGAAGCTGCCTTTCATCTTTTTTAAATCAAGAACTTAACATCATTGTGGTTGTTGGTGCTTTTACAGCAGTTCCTTATACCTTTGGAAGCCAGGAAAAGTGGGTGTATGGTTTCCTCTTGAAACATCTCTGCAGTAACAGCATGGTGAATTGACTTTTAAAGATAAAGCACTGTTGCATAACCTCATAGCTGGTGTAACTCAGAATTAAATACTTAAGAGAACAGTCAGTGCTTCTGTGACAACTTATTTAGTGAGCTTTTTCTCCAAACTCTGAGTGTGTGATGGGTGCTCAGCAGGCTGTCTGGCATGGGCAGGTCTCTCCTTGCTCCTGGCAGCAGGAACCCGAGGAGGAGCTGCTCTCACAGCCGGTCTCGCCAGGGAGCTGGGCTCTGGTGATGCTCAGCTGATGGGAAGGAAGGCAGCTCTCCCTTGCAGCATGGGAGGTCAGGAGAAGCAAATCAAAGCCAATCACAGGTACTTGTGGCAAAGAGGCATTGGGTTTGTGCTTGTGGAGAGGAGATGTCTGTGATTGCAGAGGGCAGGCAGTGAATTAGGGTGAGGTACTTTGCAGCTCCACTCTTGCTGCGGAGATGGATGGATTGCTGCAGAGATCCCTTCTGTCCCCTTAGGAAAGCACTTCAGGAGGCAGGAGTGTCTCTGCACAGCCGTGGGCACTTTGGCATTCAGACTGTTTTCTGAGACATGCTTTTCATTTGTCTGGCCACATATTTTGGTTACGTGGTGATGTGGGGCATGTGCTTTTTTTCCTGCAAAGACAGCTGTGGGAGAGACAGGGATTGATTTACTTGTGCTAGAACAGACATCTGCTCTTGCTTTCCTTCCTCTAGTAAAGCTCAGAGAAAGATTACTTGCCTTCCTTTGGGTTGGCTGTGTAAACTTAGATGTTTGCAATAAATAAACCCCCATTCTTTCACCTCAATAAACGTGCAGAATCAAAGACTGATGTTGCCTCATGGGGTCTGGGTTCTGGATGCTGAAAAGTTGGGAAGGACTTGAGCGCTCATGTGCTGAAAAGAAACAAGAGTCAGAAGAATTACAGCTTTTCCAAAGCACATGTTTCCCTGGTATTCCTCATAACCTTAAATTAGATATCAGTTGGTACTATATTTAGCAAATTTGCTTGGAGTCCCATGTGCTCGAATGAATTTTTCCAGAGCAAGCTGCACTCCTGGAAATGCTCGTGCATGCCTGCAGCAGTGCCTCCATCCCAGCTGGGTAACACCTCCTGCCTTTCACCAAGAGCCCTCTTCTTCTCTTGGCTGAAATTGCATTTCATAGCCTCAGTCTTCTTGCCTGTAAAATAAAGATATGGTATGAATTCTGAAGGGTGCTTTGAACTGTACGGTTAAGCAGCTTGGATGGGCTGTGAATACTTGGGTATTTTGAAACACAACCAGGAAAGTGCTGAAGAATGTTGTTGGTGATTTATTAGATTTATTTTTGTGTGTGTGTGTACTCTTAGCATATATAGGAGGCCTTCTAGGGTAAGAGGGAAAATGTAGGTTTTAATTTGTGAATATTAAATTGAGGAATAGATGTTCTAGTGAGGTTTTTTGTATGATAAGAGACATGTTAGAGTTAGAAAAAAAATCTCTGCATAGCTATCTTGCCAAGGCCATAATGGCAGATGGCTTCTGTAATTCCAGTGGTGTCAGTCTTGGAAAGAATCAGTTTATTAGGGTGCCCAGCAGTACCCCAGGTTCTGATTCTGTACTCGTAATTTACTTACCACACCTGTAAATACAGAGAGAAGTGAAGCTGTCTGTGCTTCCTGGTAACTTCACCAGCCGTTTGTGAATGTCTCTGTGAACGAGGTAGCATGGTCTAACGCCCCTCTTCCCCCCCTTTCAATTAGTCAGTTTTTAATTGTGTGGGGTTTTATTACATATGTGATGTATTGGGAACAGTGGTGTCCCCTCAGTGAGCAGGGGGGAAGAATTACAAGCTCAGTCTCAAGTGGTGTGGGAACTTCTCTTGAAAAAGCAGCATCACTTGGGAATTGCCACGGGCTTTGATTGCTGAATCTGTGGACTGTCTGTGGGGTTAAGTTCCTTCTCTGTAGCCTGTCTGAAACAAACTGGGAGCAGTGATTGAATCACAGACGTGACTCTCAGCATGGTGGGACTGGTAATGCAGCAACTGTTTTGTTTCTTTTGTAGCTGATGCTTTTTTCAAAGCTGCAGTGAGTCTTGTTCCTGAAGTGCCAAAAATGATCAGTGTGGATGGAAAGATGCGACCTTCTGACACGTTCCTCCTGGAATTCCTCTGTAACTTCTTCTCCACCTTACTGGTTGTTCCGGTAAGTTGTGTCTGAGTAGCATGGAGTATATAGCTAGTAGATGTTTTGACTTTCCTGTTCAAAAATTCAGAGTAGACTGGGCTTTTGGGAGCAGGAGATGCAGTGGTTGGTTTTCCACAAGCTGGTTTATTCTTTGTCTGCAAAATTCACTCACCCTGATGCGACACGGGGAGGTAGGATCATTATCTGGAGGTGGAGGTACAGCATTGCCTGCCTCAGTATCTCCTTGTGCTTACCTGGATTTGGGATAGAGTGTTAATCTCACCACCATTTAACTGTGCAAACATCATTCATTGTTTTAACAGATCCATGCAGAAAAGGGGGATTTTAGCTGAGCACTCCTAAAATCTAATACCTGAGGAGGGGGAAAACAATGAGTCTAGTTTCTATTGGTTCCAGTTAGTTCCTTTGCTATAGGTTGCCTCATCCTTTGACAGAAAACAGTCATGAGGAGATGTGGGTGCCATAACCTTCCTCTTCTAAGTAATATTTCACAACGTATGACCATTCTACACCCATCCAATTTTTTAACCAGTTGTCAAGTTTAAATACAGATATATCTGTCATTTTCCTTCCCATGTATTTAGCTGTAGCTAAAGGATGAGGGAAATTGCAAACTAATCTGGAAGACCTGAAATAAAACTTACATAGCCAAGGTATTTTGTTGACCTTGGAGAAGCAAGCCAGGCTGCTGACTCTCAGGATTTCACTGGAAATGTAATGCTTGAAGGCTTTACCTCTTTCTGTTAAGCTCTCCCCCCCCCCTCTGAGAGGATTCTTCTTCCCAGCAAGAGTTGGCTTAGTATAATAATTGCTTTTTTTAA